>VZTL01057433.1:39118-76222 GCA_013400535.1 Scopus umbretta | reverse complement strand
CCGGGAAATGATCACGAGCTTTGAGATATTGCGGAGGCAAGGCAAAGCCAGAACCCCAGTATTTGTTTGGCAGTGGAATCTGTGGCCAGGGATGGTGAGGTGAGGCAGCTTTCAGTCCTCGCATTTTTGATGTGGGATAAATCCCTGGCCATTTGCAATTTTTGGCCTCAGTTCTGGTGAAAATCAGCCTCTGATTTGGAACCATCTTTGAGGCCTTGACGAAGGGAGGTGATGGTAGCGATCCAGTCTTTGTGAGTCTGTGGAAGATGAGAGACGTGAATGTGAGTTTCAGCAAGAGTTTTCAGTCGTCGTACCTTTGGTGTGGGAGAAATCCCTGGATTTTCACGATTTTTACCCTCACCTCTGGTGGAAATTAGCCTGAGAGAGTGCACCAGCATTGGGACCTTTAGAAAGCAAGGTGAACGTGGTGTTCTAGTGTTTGTGGCTCTTTGGAAGGAATGACAATAGAAGTTGAGGAGCAGGAGGAGCATTTGCTCCTTGCACCTTTGGTGTGGGAGAAATCCCTGGATGTACGCAATTTTTGGCCTCACTGCAATATGAAAATTTGCCTTGGAGTGCGCTCAAATGTTGGGACATTTAGGAGATATATCCTTAGCAGCACCTGCACTCCCCACCCTGAAAAGGCCTGAGGCATATGGCCTGATTCTACAGGGATCTTCAGAGATTCTCAGGGCAGCAAATGGCGCATAACAGCACATCAACTTTTTTCATACCATTGCCTAAACAGGCTTTTGCTTGTAATGACTTTTAGCACTGCCCCCAGACTTGGTAATGCAGCAGTTGTACTATAAAAACCTCAACTGGAGATAACAGACCTCCCAAAAAGAACTGCAAGATGCTGCAAGGAGAGGGTGTAGGCATCTCCACATATTTATTCCACAGTCTCCAGCTCTTCCGAGACCAAGCTGAGCTCAATAGCATCAAGTGCATTGTACAGCCATGCCTGTGTCAAGACTGAGCTGCCCTACACACATGCAATCCCTCCCCATGCCCAAGCAAAGGAGACTTCAGATCTCCAACAGCTGCCTTCGTTCAACAGGAATGAGTCCAGTCCACGCCCACATTTCAAAGACCTACAAGATCCCAACGTAGTCCCTCATCTTGGATTCCTAGAGGTGAAGCCTAGACCTGTGCAAATAGCTGGTCTATCTTTCAAAGATCAAATTAAAAAATTAGGAAGAGATTTTTTCTCTGTATGTGAACCCAGAATGAAACCTTCCTGTTTGTCACAACAAAACTTTTTCCTTAAGTGGAGTCAATGAAAATGTTTTGTTCTCCCTCCAAAAAATTTTCTTTGTTTTCAAATCATGTTTGAAGGCCCTTGCAGTCCCCTGGTTTTTTAATTTAAAGCAGGCAAATTTCAAATGGAGAATGTTACATTGTAATAAATAGTTAAATTTTTTAATTTCAAGCATATCTGAAACAAAGCCTGCAGTTTTTCTTCCCAAAATACTCTTCTTTTACATTGAACTTTGGTTCAAGTTCTAAATAATTTAAAAGGAACCAAAATAACTTTTATTTTCCCTAAAAACAAATGGTTTATCTTTTTTTCAGCCAGGCCAGCCTAAAGTGATTGCAGCGAGACTCTTCTCAGTGGTGCCCAGTAACTGGACAAAAGGCAAGGGCCAGGTGTTGAAATTCCCTTTATACAGAAGAGGTTTTTTTACAGTAAGTGTGGTCAAATGCTGGAGCAGGTTTTGCAGAGCAGTTGTGGCATCTCCATCATTGGAGATAATCAAAACCTGACTCGATACAGCACTGAGGAATCCCCTCTGCTTGCCCCTGCTTTGAGCATGCCATAGGGTTAGACAATCTCCAGAGGTGCCTTCAAGACTCAACCATCCTTATTATATGTGATTTTATCACAAACTTGGAAAAGAAGCATCCAGGCCCTGCAGAATCCTCCCTGGGCATGCCCAGGGACACACCAGCCATGTTAAACCACCATGAGCTGCAGCATCACCAGCCCTGCCAAGTCTGAGAGTTGCATAGAGCTTTGTGGTATTGTCAAGCTCCGGTTCCTGGGATTTTACAATTGAATGTTTAAAATAAAATGCACATTTCTTAGTGTCATAAATGAAAACATATATCTTTTGCCTGAGCTGTAAAGGGGAGACAGAAGGCAAATTTGAAAAAGAGAAACTTGCAGTCATTTAAAGGGAGCCGTCCTGTGAGCAGCCAGTCTGAAAAAAACAGATTTCTGCAGACTGTACACCTCCTGCTTGGGTGGATCCTCTGGTGTCCAGTAAGGTGTAAACTCTGCAAAGCTTCTCCCAGAATTGGTTATTCAAAATATCTTCTGCCTATGTGGATTCTGTGAAGTTTAGTAAGAGGTATAGCTCATGTTGGACTGTTGCAGTAATTAGGGCACTCCTTTCCTGGTCACCTTGTAAGACCTTTATAGCCCCACAAGCCTGAACCCACTGTCAGTGTGCATTGAAACTGGGCACCATCAACTGTGTCACTGCCATGCAACAGGCTTAATAAAAATGCTAGTGACTTTGGGAAATATTCAAGCTTGTCAAAAAGGCGTGGAAAGAATAGTAAACAGGCTATGGATATTTCTCATTCAGGCTTTTGGAGAGTGTCGGGATCCATCGTCATCACCACCTAAAGACCTCTGATGCGGTCAGGAAACAGGAGCGAGAATGGAGATCTTTGAGTACAGAAATCTCAGACTCCATTCATCCCCAGGACCATCTCTGGGATGCTCAGCCAGATGCGAACATTATAATGTCCTGGCCATTACGACAGACATTTAAAATGCCTTCAGTTTCAACAAGACTCCCAGAAATGACACAGACCTTGCAATGTGCAACACATGAACAAGCTGCAGTCCTGCTGTGCACCTGCACACGGCTGTGAGCTCTCGGCTCCCGCAGCCTGTCTTGTACAGCGTTTGGGGAAGGTTTGAGTTTAGCTGCCAGTAAAGTCCCAAATCCCCAGTTTTCCCAGCAAGCCCCTATCATCCCTTTCCTTTGAAAAGGTCCATGGTCCAGCAGCAGGACCTTGTCAATATTGGCTTTTGGAAAAAAGCATTTCAACCCTTCTTTAAAGAGCCACTAGACTTAGGCCGCGGTCAAAGTTACCATTTCTGCTTTTCCCTTTGAGGAAAGCCATCTCCTGGTGCAAAGTGACCTCTACAGCCCGTCTCGTGCGTGTCCCATCACAGCCAAAGCGATTCCCTGTGGCTGGGGGGATCCACCGCCCTCCCTTGGCAGATGCCAGAGGAGGTTTCTGTCTTTGAATTCCACCAGCGTAAAAGAAACAGCTGGATTTGCTGAACAATAACACTACCAGCACTTCTGAACAAGCCAATAATTTCCATCACAGGTTCATACAAGTAGGAAAGTAATCTAGAGCCTCTGTGCTGTTGGTGACCTGCAGGATTGCAGCAAGTCACCATCAGCACAAGCTCTCACTGCCTAAAAATGAGCATCAAATTCAGGGAAATAAAAAGAAGATGCTCACACAACAGTCAGTGTCTTTCCAAAAGTGACATACCATCCTTTTCTCCCCCTCGTGTGAGTATTTGGATCACAGAGTGAAAAAAACACCCTACCAAGTAAAACAAAAACACACTATTCCAGGTGAGAGGAGCATGTTGAGATAGACAGACTACAACAGGGTAAAAGAGCTGCTTGGGAAAACACCCAGCATGAGGAAGGTCTCGGTCCTGCACAACATGTTACGTTGCCTTGGTATTGCCTCCTCCAAATTGACAAGACTCTGCAGGAATTATGCTTCGGACAAGAGAATTCCCAGAGGAATTGCAGCACTGGGAAATCAGCTTGGTGCAGTGTTCACTTTATACGTCCCAGCATAGCAAAAGAAAATGGAGTCCCAACAAAGCCAGTTGGCCTGGCAAGCAGAGATGGGCTAATTCAAGCCATCAGTATGTGCTCAATAAATACCTCTGGGAGCACATGGATGGGATTTGGAAAAGTACACTTGCTCCAAGTCCTGGGACTGCAGCCAGTAGATGGCATTCATATGCTATCTATGCATACATATGCTATCAGGCTTCAACTGCCTTGGAAAACATAAGAGCATTTTTCATATAAGACTGAAGGTAAAAGGCAAATATTCACCTTAGCCTGACATGACCATGCAGTTTGGAGCCATCAAGTGTTACAGACTTCCTGCATCTCTTTCCTGTCCCCATGGATGTTCCATTTGCTTCTTGTGCCTTAAAGAAATATAATGCATCCCTAAAGCATCCATGAGTATCTTGTGTATCCCGGACCACAGGGATGCCCAGAACATGAGATGTTAGTGAGGGATACCCCACCATCCCTCTGAGGTCTGATCCACGATCTAACAGGCTGACCATGCCCGTGGCTAGGAGCAGCCAGCATTTGACTAGTAGTGATGTGTGTTGCTTTCTTTACAGTGACATCCACTGGATTGAGGAAATACTGCTGTCAGCACCTCATCATGTAGAAGCCACTCATCCTAAGAGAACAACAATGTCCACGTGGAGCTACGCCACTTATGTTTGTAAGGGCTGGAAACCAGCCAGCTCCCTGCTGAAGTACCAAAGGTCCCAATTCCCAACACGAGAGACATGAGCACCCGGCAGAGACACATGGTTACAGGAGAAATATGGAATGGGTGAGGTGATGGGAGAGGCATGGTGTGTCCTAGGTGGGCAGTCAGGGAGTGTGCCCGAGCAGGACCTTGTATGACTGCAACCTGACCTGCAGCACGGCACATCAGCCCTTCTCCTGAGCCTGCAGACTTTGGCTGGTGCTGCTGGAGAGCCCCAGCACCATGCTGAGGCTGCATGAGAGCCAGAACCAAGACGGGACTCCTTTTCCTACCATAACAGAGAAAGAGGTGCAATAGGTAGACTCCTGCTTCCGCCACACAGCACTCCTCCATCTCCTCACCATGCCCTCATCTCCAGATCACTGCAGCCCTTGAAAAAAAATCACGTGCACTATTAGCAGATGGTAACAACAGAATGCCAGGACAGCAAGCACAGGCAGACTTCACAGTCCTGCTCTATCAGTTGATATAATAAAAGGGGTATCCTCTCTCAGACCATTTCTGCTAAAGGCTCAGATGAGAAGCCCTTACGCTTCCTTTGCTGGGGGAGGTCACTACTAAAGCTAGAGCTTCATCTTTGTACAGTACCAGGTACGTTGGCTGCACGATGCAAACATGGGGGGAATTTTGACAGCAGACATCACCAAACTAACCCTGCCTATACCAGTAGCTGGCTTGAGGCTTTGGCCCGAGCTGGAGGGAAGGCTGTTTCCTGGAGCCCAGGAACCAGAAGGCAGAGATGTGAGCTCAAGTCTGCAGCAGGTGAAAATCACAGCTTCTTCATTCACTTTTAGATTTGCAAAGGTCTCGGGCTCTAATGCAGTTACAGACATCCCAGAAGCAAGGAACAGTATTTGATCCCCCAGCACAAGGAATACCATCTGTCAAGTCTGCCCCTGGCACCAGAAGTGAGACCAGTGCCTGAGGTTCAGGTACAAAAGAGCTTTGCCTGTGTAAGGCAAGATGCACCATGAAATCATGCATCCTACCACAGCTGAGGCCACCTTTTACTTTCTGAGTGAATGATGCACTGTATTAAAAAACCCTCCCCTTCCCACCCACCCCTCCCCAGCTGCTACACCTCCTCTAGGACCAGATCCTGCTGGATGATAGGCATCCCTTGCTCCCACTGAAAGCAGCAAGGAGACGGTACGCTCAGCCCCTGGCAGCATCATTTATCTGAAGGAAGAGCGTAGGGAGATATTTGGTACCTCACAGCCAATTGGAGAAGAGGTGACACTGAAAGGAGGGTGCTTTCAGCTCCTCTCTCCACCCATCCTCCATAACACCCCCCGTCATCACCACCGTCATCCTCCAAAGGCACAAAAGCAGTGCAATTAGCTGACTTAAGAGAGCTGAGGCTTAGCCAGCTGCAAGCAGAAAATCATAATAAAATACCTTGGAGGGGAGGGAAGCAGCAGAGGAAGCAGCAGCCATGGAAGAATACAAATAACTGCCCTCAATCCCCCAACAAAATCCATATCACAAAGCAACGACTGCTGTAAGAAAAGCCGACCTCGATGCATCCCCACTCTCCTCCACTGAGAAAGCTGCACACGTCTGCATCTTGATCCAGGCACTGGACCTCCTGAGCAGCTCATCTCCGTCATGAGGAATGTCTAGCTGGGATACAGGCAGGATCCTCTTTGTTCCTCTTTAGCCACAAGCATCGGTGAGTACAGGATCATCTGGGTTTCCGTAGTGCTGCGCAATGGTTGATATTAAGAAACATCAGACTCCAGCTTGGGATTTGATTCAATATCTTTCCTTTTCTCTTCCTCCCTCCATGATGCCTTCGGGTTAGCAGAAAGCAGATGACAGCAGTGGGGAGGAGGGAGGGAAGGTGGGGGTCTCTCTGATCCCCAAGGTATCTCCTTTGCCTGCGTGTAAGGAAATCAAAAATGGAGACATGTGTGACTGTGTCATGGACATCGCATGCAGCGAGCCGTGGGGGTGAGGCCGGAATACATAATCTGTGTGCTGGGAGGAAAGGATGAGAGACACTGGGCAGGGAGAGCCCTGCAATGCTCACAGCCAGCTCTTTGCTCTGATTCCTAACTCTGCCAGCACCTGTAATAAAGATGGATGCTAGATTTACTCAGGCCTCTATGTAGCTTCACTCCTTTAAAGCAGATACACACAGACAGATTTATCTCCCTCCAGATCATCACCAGTGACACCCTCTGTAAATACAAGTCTCCAAAGGAAGCAGAAAAATCACCGGCTCTGTAGAAAATCCTTATAGCAATGGGTCAAACTCTGCTATATGCGGATTTTCCTGACATCAGGGACAGAGTATCCCTATCCACTTGGGAAGTCACCCTGGGTCCCTCATCCTAAAAAAAACATGTTACTATCCAGGCAGTGCCTGGGTACTTTTACATTGTAAAGGCTGAACTCAGGAAGAACATTCAGAAGTGTCCTGCAGTGGGTGCATTAATGCACGTGCCCAACATACGAGCTGATTTCACTTCAATATATTCTATATAAGTCTTGACCTTGTCTCCTCTGGGCTCATGTGCTACTAAGCTGAGCTGCAGCAGCAGCCAGCTGAGAGCAGTGGATCTGCTCTCTCTGACCAGAGCTGACTGGTCCTGAGCCCTCAGCCAGACTTTGTTAGGAGTTACAGGTGCAGTCCCTGGGAAATAGGTACAAAGGTCTGATCTTTGCTGGCTGGCAGCATAAGAACCTTCTAGTGAAGGCAAACAATACATATGGTCCTAAGGGCCCCTCACACTGCTGGGGTGTTAGTATGAGTGAAATCAAGGCTTGCTGGATTTGAACTTCTCCTGTTCATGCCAGTGCAGGAGAAAGCCCAGACTGGGAACAGCACACCCACCTTGCCTCCATTTGAGGTGCTCCATTTTTTTTGGCATCTGCTTTGGTTTTCCTGAGAGCAAAGCAGAGACGTGAATGCTTCAGGGGTGTGGAAGGACATTCAACATCCCTGTGAAGGCCTCCTCACCCTCCCCCATTTCTCTCTGAGTGTGGGAACAAGCGTGGGGATGGAGCACAGACCAGGTAGCAGCAGTCAGGAATTTCTCTGCAAAACCAAAGCCATTAACTTCTGCCCAGGCCAGCAAAATGGAAACTGATGCTACTGCCAAACCAACCTCAAACCAGCTCTTTCTTCTCTTCCCTTTCAACTGTATTTCATTTCCCTCAGCAGAGGTGCTTGTTCATGTTGTTATTAGTATTGGAAGAGAAGTAGCAAGGGGAAAATTGATGGGCATCAGCCCAGACTGATCCTCAGGGAGAAGAGCTAAGGTCAAAACAGAGCAGAGATACACCTGTTGCTTTGATCCAGGGCCAACCTCACCCCCTCTTTCTCATCCAAAGCGTGTCAAATAGCCACAAAACCCCATGTCCTTGCCTTGTTCCTTTTTCAAAACAAGCAGCTTTCATGCTGCTTCTCTGTGGAGCATGGTATTGGCATATCTGCTCTGAACAATTTGGATTTAATGCTCCCTGGTTGTGATGTTCAATGCCAACTTCTCTGCCTTCCTTCTTCCAGCCTGCACCCCTCCTCGAGGGAACTGCTGTGCAGCCAGACCCTCTCTGAGCACGATGGGAACCACAGAAGCCACTTTGCGGATGGAGAATGTGGATGTGAAGGAGGAGTGGCAAGATGAAGACTTCCCCAGGTTTGTTCCCTGAAAAAAAGCCAGGGAGTGTTTTATTTCTTCCCCTATGAAATCAGCAGGGCATGGAGCATGCAGGTCCCTCCCACCAGCCCTGGAGGCAACAGGAGTCTTAACTTCAACACCGTAATTCTGGCCAGAGAACAGAGCTTTTGTAGCAAGGCTGCTCTGAATGCTTAAAAATTTCTGGGAGGCTTCTGGCAATCCTCTGTGAGCATGCCAAGGAGCGGGTAAGGAGCCAGGTGCAGAGAACAAGGAGATTAGCATGGATAGATGCATATAGGGATGAATGCACACATATAGGGATGGATGGATGGACTTCTTCCACTTCTTCCCAGTCCCTGGATCAAGGAGTGTCTCCCCAAACAGAGCACCACAGCTTAGCCAGGAATTTGCCACAGGAAGCAGAGTCATTGGGATGCAATAATTGCTGCCACTGACATGTGGAATCTGAATAGCTGCAAACCCTGTAAGAAATTATGTGTGGGTGACAGAAGGGCCCAAAGTGGCACCTTCCACCTTCACAGGCACTTTATTAACCACACAGTATGCTAAAAAAAAAAAAAAAATCCCTGTAAGCTCAGGGTGCGCTGAACTCCTTGCAGCCACCCAAAGGGTGTACCCACTCTCATCCCCGCCCCAGCATCGCCCCACACATCCAGCACTAAAGCCTGTGGCCCAGCAGCAGCTCGCTGATGCACACACAGCATGGCCAAAGCCAAGCCTTCCTGCAGCTGGGGTCTGGGCTGCTGAGGGGTTTCTCAGGGCTCTCTCACCCTGTGCCAGCTGCAGCTGAATTTCCCTGGGCAGCCCACAGAGCCCCCTGTATTCGCAGACAGTGGAGCAGTGTGCTGTGCCCGTGGGCATCCACATCCCCTGCACTACTAGAAAGGGTCTCCTGTTTCCCTTGGCACTGGTGGATGAGCTTAGCTCTGTTTACCAGGGGTCCAGCTGCATTGCTAATCTCAGCACCTCTGTCTGTCAGCCCAGCACCCAGCTCCCGACCTGTCCTTCTGCTGGCTCTAGAGGTGGGCTCAGCCAAGCCCTTGGGTTTCTAGGATGGATTTTTCTTTCCTCTGAGAATAGAGCTGGGCAGAGCTTTGGGCTGGTGGACGTCTACTAATTAAGGCTCCCCCAAAGCACTGTGCTGACAAGCTTTTAACTGCGTAGAGAGGAATGCGAGGTATAGAGAGGAATAGAATCACAAAATCGTTAAGGTTGGAAAAGACCTCTGAGGTCATCTAGTTCAACCGTCAACACAACACCACCATGCCTACTCAACCATGTCCTGCAGTGCCAAATCTACACATTTTTTGAACACATCCAGGGATGGGGACTCTACCACCTCCCTTGGCAGCCTATGCTAATGCTTCACCACTCTTTCAGGAAAGAAATTTTTCCTAATATCCAATCTAAACCTCCCCTTGTGCAACTTGAGGCCATTTCTTTTCATCCTAAAGCGAGGTATAGAAAGGAAAGTGCGGTATAGAAGGGAAAGCATTGACCCAGAGATCCCTAAAATATCTGATTTTCCCTAGAAAATATGGGGTCAAAGCTGTTCTAGCACCTGGACATCTATGCACTAACCCACACCATCATGTTGGAGCAGGAGCTGCCAGGCTCCATTTCACACTCCCCTTGCAGGGAGAGTGGCAAACTTACCCCAGCCACAGTCAGGCTTTCAACAGGCATTTCTGCTGTGGGCAACATCATTCCTGCCTAGCAAACAAAGCCCAGGGAAAGGCAAAGGGCTGTGACCATGGCGGGGTGGCAAGCCAGTGGCAGGGATGAGGTCAGGGCCCTACAAAAAAAGCTCCCCAGCCTGCTGACTGACTGGTGCAGAGGGATTAAATCAGGAATGATGCAAGTGAAATAGAGCCCAAACAGCCACTAGGCAGACGAGTGAATGCTATCTGTGTTTAACTGGCATTAAAAATAAATAAAGAATAATTTTCAAGACACTTCCCCATAGAAGCATTAAAATAATAGGGCAGAAGCTGCTGCATGTGGGACAGTAGCTCTCTAGCAGATGATTTGCTGCATAGCTATTTTTGCTTAGCTGTGATTAACCAACCTTGCCACAAAAACCCCATATCCTAGACAAAGATCTGGGCTGGGGGAACTGAATTCAGCTGCTTATTAAGGACACAAGGCGACGTTCCCATCCCTCCCTAGAAAAGCTGATTTGTAGAACAAGCTCCTGCCTTGCAGGCTGCAAAGGTGCAATGCCAAGGCACTGAGCAAGCAGCAGGGAAGAGGAGAGGAAAGGGTTCCCCCTCCTGCTTCTCCCTGAAGGTTTAGCCTCCTGTCGAAAGCCTGTCTCTGCTGTTTGTGCAAGTGCTGTCATGCAATGATGCTGTAGCAGTGCCGCGGGGCGGATGCAGGAGCATGCTCACTCCACCAGGCATCCATCGGATCACTGTCAGTGAAGGCTCAGGCTGGTTGGAGCCTGAGAGAAGGTGCTTATAGAGGGAAACTGGGCAGCACGCTGTCAGCAGAAAGCAAAATGGTGGCACCCAACCCTTAGAAAATCTGCTTCATTCAGAAAATTTGGCATCTGGGGCTAGCTGTGTTTGGGAAGGAAGATTTACACGGGAGACTGGGAGGTAGTGACTTGATCATCCTTTGGGAAGGTAAGAAAGCCCTTTTATTCACCTCTGACTTTTGAATTGCTTTTCTTAAATGAATCCTAGCATCAGAGAGCAGAGAGCCTGACGGCTGCACGTACTCGGGTACAGCTGAGCCTTCCCCGCCCCCCACCCCAGTTCCTTTTGATGCTGTATCACCAAGTTGTGCCAGGCGCCAGCTCACAGTCAGATAAACCAGCCAGACCCCATTTAAGACAAAACCAAAAGGGAGGAAGAGGAGAGGCTGGAGCGGGACAGAGGGATCTGTCTGACTGCTCAGGAATATTGTGGCAGCCCACAGGGTCTGGGTGCTGCACAAGCAAGCAAGGAGCAAGCGCCTTTGATCAGGTCTCCAATTCTCATAAATATACAACCACCAGCTAGGAGAGGATTATCCCTTAATCTAAATATTTATAGGGTTTAATTTGGCTGGTGGCTCTGGTGTCATGGCAGCAGAAGGGGAGCCTTTGTAGGGCAGAGCTAGGCTGTATCCTCCTGCGGACTTAGAGGTACCAGTCCCCATCATCTCCCTCCCTGCCATCACTGGACTGTAAGGCCAGCAGCTGCTGGGCACCAGCCCCATGCACAGTCCCGTCTCCATTCTTACAGCACTGCCTTAAAACTGGTGGGTTTTCCCCCCATGTTTCATCCCCAGGCTGTCCCAGAACTAAGGATTTTACACCTGGAGGCATGAGCTCTTCCCCCTGTTGAGGGGGAGCTTCCAGGAAGGGGCAGGTGAAGTGCGGATGGCTTGCAGGGTCCCTTGTAAACAGACCTTTGACATCATGAACTTATCATGGGGCTGGTGGGGTTTGGTCATGCTGCACAAGAAGTTTCAAACCCAGCTAATGCCAGGGGACAGGCACAAGTCCCAGCTCAAATTAAGGGGAAAAGCATTCAGAAAGGGTCCAGCTCAGGCCAGGCAGCATGGTGCTCAGACACCAGCTAGGGTTCTTCACCGCAGTACTGGGGGCCAGATTCTGATTTCACTTACCCCAATATGGGTGAGGAGCAACTTCAGCAACTTCCAAAGGGCGACAGCCACATAATGAGATTTCCATTAGCATCTGTAGAGGAAAGCCAACTTTTAAATCAATAGATGCTTCTAGCCTCCCGCTGGAGGCATGGTGATTTACACCAAGAAGGCGCAGGAGCCAAGCATGAAAAGCTGCAAATCCCAACCTCTGCCATGGAGACCAAGGAAGGAAGCGTGGGTCAGCCTTTGGCTCCAAAATACAGGTTTGAATGCTGGTACCTGGGTCTTAGCTCAGAATGAACCTGCTTCCAGACCTCAGCAGGGTTTCAGCATCACTGTCACCTTTTGCCAAATGGGGTCTGAGGTGAGGATGGGTGACAACTTGGGGGTCACACCTAATGTTTGATCCTTGCCTTGAACACTAACTGCCTTAGAGCAAAGTCACTATTGACTGAGGAGGCAGCTGCCTGCTGGGAGAGGTGGTTGTGGCAGGTGCTTTGGATAAAGTTCTGCTCTGCTGCAGCCAGGGCCTGTGGCAGAAGACAACTGCAGATGTTCCCGGGTACCCTTGATGAGGAGTCCTAGAGCCCAGCATTGCCACTCAAACCTCTGACAGAAATGAAAATGGGGTTAATATAGAGAAAGTGAGGATGTTACCAGGCTTTTCTGGGGACAGGATTTGTTCCTGTGTCCCTGGCTGGACTTTCCAGCTTCTTGCCTGAATGGCAGCATGAGAGATGTAGTGGCGGGGGGATGTCAATGCAGGGATAATTTGGAGGTTACTGGGATTGCTCGTGCTCCAGTAAGACAGCACAGCTGCTGTGTTGCTCTTGGGCAAATCACCTGAGGGTGTTCCTTGGGCTGACCTCAGTGGCAAAAGGGAAAGGGCAGAGCACACATGGGGTTGCATGGTTTTCCCTGGTGTTCTCAGTTCTCTTCACTGTCTGCCATGGAGTGACTGTCTCCTAAGCATCACCTGTTATCTCCTGTCTTTCTCCCTCTGCATCTTGGCTTGCCTGCAGACCTCTCCCAGAAGAGACAGGGATGGAGTCGTTGGGCAGTCCTACAGAAGATGAGAATACATCCTGTAAGTACCAGCCTGCCTGATAAGGAGTTCCAAGAAAACAAGCCTATGGGTACAGCAGCTTGCAGTTAAGGCGAAAGCCAGTTCCCTTGGAGTATCTGCAAAAATTCCTATGTGGGAGAGGAAACCATCAGATATTTGAATTTGTTAATCTTTCACAAGAAGCTGGGGGAGGAAATAGGTATCTCAGAAGTGTGGGTGCTTTTACCCAGCCATACCTATAGGTGTCCAGTACCTCCCAGCTATGATCCACCACCCTTAGCTTCCAAGACCATAGCCTGAAACATGCATAATGAAAGCACCGTGTCTTGCACTAAGAATACAGGATGAGGACAACCTGTCAGTTATTTTCCTTTTAACTCCAGCTCCCCCAAATACTTTAAACTTTAATGGGGCACATCGTAAGCGGAAGACACTTGTTGCACCTGAAATCAACATTTCCCTGGACCAGAGTGAAGGCTCCATTCTCTCTGATGACTTCTTGGACACACCAGATGACCTGGACATTAATGTGGATGATATTGAAACTCCTGATGAGACAGATTCCCTCGAATTCCTGGGGAACGGGAATGAACTGGAATGGGAAGGTAAAAGGATGGTTTGGGGTGAATGTTTGCAGGGGTTGCAGCTTTTTTTAGCCTCATTTTAACCACTTTTGACACCATTCACCATCAGCAGCTGAGGACCAACTTCCTCAGGAGTGAAGAACAGCGCTCACAACCAAGCCCCATCTTCCACATATCTGCCCCACCAGGACCCCAGCTATAGCCCAGGAGTCTCAGCACTTCCATCTGGGGATAGTGTGAGCAAAAGTAGTTCAGGGACTTACAAACACCAGTGTAGCCATAATTCAGAGTAAGGCATAAGGCTGTGGACACACATGCCCTTCCAGCTGCAGCTGGGCCACCACCCCAGGCTGGAAGGTGCTGCCTGCCAGGCGCTGCCAGTAAAGCTGTCACGCGAATGTTCAAATATATTGAATAACATGGTCTTTGCTAACCTGGCTGATTTTGACTGCATCGGGCTAAGGACTCACACTAGCAGCTCTGCTAGCAGATCAGAAGACAACCAGCACAGATGGTGCCCTCTTCAGCCAGTACAGATGGATCCAGCAAAAAGTCCGGTGCCCAACCTGTGACTGCAGGTACTATAAGCAGCATGAGATGCTTATTTCTATTATGGTTTGGCAATGGAGCAAGATTATTAAGAACCACAAACTTACAAAGATCAAAGCTGCAGATGAAACAAATGATCCCTCAGTCTGTGGTTGTTATTGTCTCTTATTGCACACCAAAGATCTTGCAGAGCCTCTTTGTACATTACATTAATAAGTTAGAAATGTTTGTCCCTTTTCCAGATGACACTCCCGTAGCCACAGCCAAGAACATGCCTGGGGACAGTGCAGACCTGTTTGGGGATGGTGGGACAGAAGATGGGAGTGCTACTAATGGACGGCTCTGGAGGACTGTCATCATCGGAGAGCAGGAACACCGCATCGACCTCCAGATGATCAAACCCTACATGAGAGTGGTGACGCACGGAGGTGAGGAAGAGGGCAGCCTAATCCTGGCTTGGTGGATTTCTTTCAGTACATCTTTGTCAAGCTGGAGGGGATCCCATGACTGATTGGTTTGACTGTCTTTAAGGAAAAATTGCCGTTTGTTTCGTACCACTATGTGGCAGATAAGCACAAAAGCACCCAGCCCATGGTAAAAAATATATAACCACTGTATCAGTGTTTCAGTAAACAAAAGCAGGGATAACACTGGCTCTGAGCAAGACTGAATAAACCCTGACCTCAGCCCTGGGTGCTGGCAGCATGGCCAGTGATGAAGGGACTGCGGGTGCTCAACCCCACCATAGCTCAGTGCCTGAGCTGCCTCTGGAGGCACAGCTAAAGGCCAATACGTCCACAGTTAGTGACCATTTCTGACATCTGAGAAAAGCCAAGTGATGACCCAGGGCAAAGCTCTCAGCTCTGTCCTTTGACACACACAAGTTCCTTCCCTGAACCCCATGTGCATGTTATTGCCAAAAGTGGAATTGGAGGCAAATCTAATTGTGGAAGAGGTCCATAAGAGGGACAAATGCTTAGCTAGAGCTGAAGAGAGGCACAAAAAACAGCCCAGGCCCAAATTTGGCAATACATCTTTGCTGCTATTTTTCCTTCAACTGTTGCATCTCCTCCTGGAAAGAGTCACTGATGCTGCCTCTATCTTTCTTTCCTAGGATACTATGGAGAAGGTCTCAATGCCATCATTGTCTTTGCTGCCTGCTATCTCCCAGACAGTAACCTGGCTGATTACCACTACATCATGGAGAATCTCTTCCTGTAAGTGGCTGGTCAAGGTCTATGAGGGAGAGGAGGGCAAGGAAGGTAACTCGGGCTCTGGGAAAGCAGTTACCATGTATTCATTGCATCAGGAAGCTCAGCTGGAAATAGTTGGAATCCAGGCCAAATGTACCCAGCGTGCAGCTGCAGACTGGAGTGGTCCATCACTGTCCACAGCATTTGCATCCAAGTCCAATAAGTCAAAGCATTCAAACATTCGGTGTTAATTATGCCAGTGATGGACTCACAATGAAGCTAGAGCATATGTATACAGTGCTGAACAGCTGGTAGATGCTACTGTTAGAAGAATGGCACAGGGATATCCATCACCATACGCACTACACTAACACCTACCATCAATCCCCGAGATCCCCTAGACATCCTGCAGAGGTGCCAGGGGAATATGAAATGTATTCCAAGATCCACAAAGAAGGGGTCTGGAGGCCTTTTGGGATGACACACAGGCACCTGAAGAAACCTACAGGGTTTTTTGGGTCTCATGTTCCCCTTGCTTTTGATCACCACCCACAGATACGTGATTAGTAGTCTGGAGCTGCTGGTGGCTGAGGACTATATGATCGTATACCTAAATGGAGCAACGCCCCGGAGGAGGATGCCAGGCCTTGGCTGGCTGAAGAAATGCTATCAGATGATAGACAGAAGGTGAGAATCCTGTTGGTGTTGCCTCTTTGTTCTTTCTGGTCCTCTTCCCACATCTCTTCCAGTGCTTCCTCGCAGTCTTCCCAGCCACTGCTCCTTTTTCACTCCCCACATTCTGTAATTCTATCTCTGTCTCAGCTTTCCAACTTACTCCAGGGTCTCTTCATCACCTCTTCTCCCTCCTTCCCTCACAAGCACCTTCACAGATATCAGGCTAATACAGCACCCAAGCAAAGCAGTGCTCCTGCAGCCTGCTGGATCTGAGCTTAAATAAGGTTCCTAAGGCTATGGCTTTTGTCTGGAAACACCCAGCTGAGGCTGGTGAGCATTATAACATTTATTAGTGCCCTGAAATATTACAGGTGAGTTTAACAAAATGTACTTTGAATCTGACTTTCTGTCCCATGGCTTTTCCACAGGCTGCGTAAAAACCTCAAAGCATTGATAATCGTGCATCCTTCATGGTTCATCCGGACAGTGCTAGCTATATCCAGACCCTTCATCAGGTAAATATAACATGTTCCCAAACTCGGCTGGTTTTGGAGAGGAAGTTTAATCTCACGAATCAGATCTTAAGCTCACCTTTTCCTAATAGTGACCAAGGTGAGACTATTCGTCATTCGTTCTACATCTCTCTGATACTTCCCAGGACAATTCTAGAGGTGGTTTTAAGAGACACTGTGTAAGAGACACAAGGTTTTAAGAGACACAAAACAAAGTTTGTCCCAGTGGGTAGCACATAAAGATTTACTGGGAAGTGCAGGAATGCTGGTCCTTTTCCCCCCCTACAGATGTTGAGGAGCAGGGGTCAAAGCAAAGTGAGGTACAGTAATGTGGCATCTCACCACAATTTTTAGTCATCAGTATATTGGCACTGGGAGGAGATGGGTACATTCAAACTACAGAGGATACAGAGATGCAGAACTCCCCGTTTCCAGCAGGAAAACTTCCTGCTTTCCTGACTTGCTATAGAGAGAACATCAAAACAAGACCTCAAGCACACACTCTTTCTCTCTTTCTGCCAGTGTGAAGTTTATCAATAAGATCCAGTATGTTCACAGCCTGGAGGAACTGGAGCAGCTTATCCCAATGGAGCATGTACAGATTCCAGAGTGTGTCTTACAGTGAGTATCAGCAGACCCTGGGGCACATGTAGCTCTGAGGAGGTACAGAACAAAAAATCCTATGAAGCAGGATATTGTGCTGAGTCAAAACCCATGTACTAGAAACACAGAGCCTGGGGCAAACCTTATCTTACTTGTATACTGGTGCCAAGAAAGAGCCTGCACACTGTGCTATCTTGTGGTTTCCGTCATCTTCAGATGAAACATTGCATTTTACTAAAAGTGAACAGTCCTGACTGGGTAACATTTAAAGAATGTTTCCTGTCTGTTGCAGATTTGAAGAAGAGAGGATCAAGGCTAGAAAAGAAAGGTAAAATTAATTTTGTTTTTTGGGGGGGGTAGAGGGTGGGTTCATTTTCTTGGAATGTTATTGCTTTCTCTCCTCATTATTTGTGTTATAACCAGTCAATTCTGTCTTCCTCCTACCCTGATATCCCACACAGCCATCACTTATTTTCTACTGATTTTCTCAAAATAAGCAAAAGTTGCAGGCGTGAGGAGAAGCTTGATGAAAAGGTTATTTATCCATAGAACTGTTTCTCGTAGCCCCACGACTGCACACATCCTGAATATGCACCGTATGTGCTAGCAAAGGTCATCAGAAATCCCTCCGTGTATAAAAATGGCACATTTTCCCCACATGACCATGCAAACTGACCTTAAAGTGGGAGCTAGTGCTTATTTTAAAAAACACTTCATTCTGCTAGAGTGGCATGAAGAGGACAATTAGTTTACAGTTCATTTTGTTTCATTTTCTAGACTTGTTCCATCACTAGTGATTTAGGTTAGAAGTACTGGCCATAAACAGTGATAACAGTCGGCTCCGCTGAAAGGAAAAGGCAGTCACGGACAGAGGAAAGACCAGCTGGGTCAGCACAAGAGCAATGGGCTACAATAACACCTCCTCGTGCTGGTGAACTGCATGGGAGATGCCGGTTTGAGAGGATTCGGTTCTTCAGCCAAGTGAGCCATCCAGCCCAAGTTAGTCAGCTACCTCCCTCTAGGGCCAACAGAGGCATCCTGAGAGCATTAGGATTATCAAGGCTGTATATCACAGGGACAAGAAGCTAGCAGTCATTTCTGATCAGACCTGTAACCTCTGTCTGAGGTCCACCTATCTCCCTAGGAAGGCCTTAGATACTCTACTCTTTCACACTGCTCGCCTCTAGATGATAGATTTCAGATGTGATTTGTGTTTACAGGGCAGAAGAGAAACAAGATGTGGCTGAGAAGGAAAGGTAACTACTCTTTTTTTATTTACCTTTCACTTACAAAATAGCTTAAACAGTCTTTGGTGAGGAGAATGGCCCTATTGCTTGGCAGCAGCCCCTGCAGAGCCAGGCTCTGTACTCTGAGAAGTTTGGACCCAATGGGACATTTCTCAAGCGTCTGGGAACTCTCCTCTCCTCTCTCTAACAGCTCCTTGTGCCATCACTTTTGTGATGTTATTGACCTTCACCTATGCAAATGGATTCCCAATGCTGCTTTTTACCTCTGCAAAGCTAGTGAACCTGTTTGGTCATGGACCAGAGCCAGAGGCACCAGGGAACGTTCTCCTGACATTCAGTTGTAGCATTTGCATGATGGTGCAATGCAGAGGGCCAAATACTGCTGTCAGATGCATCCTGGGTGTACGTAAAGACAAGATATGAGGCTGTAACATTAGACAGGAAGGAAAATTCTAGGGAGGTTTGAAAGAGAGTGTCAAAATCCTATGCCAGGATAATTTGGCCTGGTTTTGGCTCTGCTTCAGAATGATGTAGCCTCTCTTTTTTTATTCTAACTAGCTCCTGAGGGGGAACAGAGCATATTTCTGCTATTCTCTTCCCAGAGAAAAAGGAGCTTTGATCAAAATTGCCAAGGTCCATTGGATGAGTCTGAATTGTTCCAAGAAACAAATGGGATCTCAGGGCCAAAAGAGAGGGTGATTAGTTTATGGTGGAGATTCACTTATTGTCTTGCTGGTTCTCTTCCAAGCAGGCCTGTACCGTCAGCAGAGGATCAAGAAACCAGGTCTGATTTGTATCTCACTCTTTTGTTTGTCATTATGTGATAGATTTCATTGCATTTGTAATCCATTAACAGGAAAGGCAAGACTGGGTTAGACGTCTTTATCCCGGTGCCACTCACCTAGCACAAAAGAGACATCAGCAGAGTACAAAACCAGGAAAGCTGTTAACACCTTCACCCTGCCACAGTGCGGCTGCACTCACAACTGCAACTGCTGCAACTGCTGCAGCTTGTCCCAAAGCATGGATCGGTCACAACGGCAGCTACTGTGGAGGCACTTTAGAAAAGCTGCCCCTCAATAAATTACCTGGCATTTGCCACATGGTAAAGCTGTGCACACGGAAAGTTACTGCAGAGCTGCCTTTATCCTATGGTAACTTTTTCATGGTCCTATATACTCGGGAGAAGGAAGCAAGCCCATTAAAGCTATGAATGATATTATCTTTGGCCCTGGTACAATTTTGTAGAGGATTACACCCAAACATACTCATATTTTTTTTTACACAGTGGGAATAACAAAATTTATCCCACAATTTGCTTTCTAAAAATAATTCTGTCTTTCTGTTCCTTCCCAGTATGTCATGAATTGAAGTAGAGTGGAATGAATGGAGTAGAAGAATGATGCAGCCTGGCAGACATGCACGTAAATGACCTTTTGGTATAAGACCTTGCCACCATCTTATTCCGAGTTCTGTAAGATCACGGAGCCTGCCTCCCCTGTCTCCAAAATGCAAAGCCCTTTAAACTTTTTGGAAACATTTTACTTAAAAAAAAAAAAACAATCCACAAAACATGCCAAGAATAGCACTTTTCAGGAGAGGTTTCAGTGTGTTTCAATAATGGTCTGTGGAGAGCTATTCAGTAGTGCAAATAGATACCGTGTTTCCTCTTAGTAAGTTAAGAGTATCCTGCACTCCATTAGTCACCAGCCCTGAAAGAGATCTATTTTTTGTTTACATTATAATCCCTTCCCCTAACTTGCTGCTGGCCAGCACTGAGACATTTTGCTTTAAACTGCAAACCCAGCTTCCTCCATACAGGCATTACAACAGCCATTGCCCCAGGGAATAATACAGGCAATGAAAAGAGTGCATTTTCATCCTTTCTATAGGATGAAATGTTTCTTCCTGAAAATACCAAGTGCCCACTGGTCTAGGCACCTCTTCCAGCCTTGATTGCCTCAGTTAATTCATGGCAGTTCCTCTTATTAACTCACACCAAACCATTCCTATGAGTAAATGCCATGTTTTTTGTCCCGATTTCTTCTGTCTCAAGTTTGTAAGGCACTCTGATAACTTTGAAAGAGGGTCCCAAATGGCATGGCGGCCTCCACAGAATCTCCTTATGAGCATCTTCTCACATCAACGCACACACCAAAAAGGTCTGGTTTTAAGAAAGAGCCTTACGGACAGGAAGGTTTTTCACGCCTTGTCTTTATATTGATTTCATGACACTGGACAATCATTCACTATTAATACCTCCTATTGTGGAGAAAAGCTGCTAGATGTTTGAAATTTCCTACTTGCTGTCCCTGGGTAACAAGGGTCTCATCTATAATCATACCTGCCTGGGAAAAACCCAGGTGGAAAATGCTGCAGATGTGGAGGCAGGACACTGTGTTCTCAGTTAGCCAAGAGATGTAGATGTGATATTGAAACTCTTGAAATTTGTATTTTGGACTCATGAAGATTCTGTGAGCAAAGGAGGGAAGAAAATTTAAGAAACAACTATCTGGCCAAAATAATTTGGAAACTCCTGGTTTCACCAGAGCCAGCTTACACAAACTCTCTCAAATGCATCAGGTAAAACCCCTTGCAGACAACTGCAGATGAAGAATCACCTGCATATTTCACCACTTAAGGAATATTTCAAGCCTGACAACCCCAACCCATGGCTGTTTGAAATTACCACTACTTCACTCAGCTCTGAAACCCCCTGGAAGACAATTCTGGCAAAGCAAGATTTTCCTCAAGATAGGGATGTCTCTTCTGTATGCATAAAGCTTCTCTTTTTTCCTTTCAGTGAATAAAACCAGTACAGATGGGATCTTTATTTTCCCAAATGCTACAAAATAGCACCAAATATGCTTTCTAACATTACTTCTTATTTGACAGATGTTTTTCTCATGCACTTCCACCACGGATGTATTTACCAACCAGACCTTTGCACGAAAAAGAGAGCACTGCATCCACAGCATTAACCCTTAGAAGCTGAAGATGGTAAAAACTCCATATTCTGTCTCACCGGCATGTTAATAATAAGCACCAAGCAAGCATTGACCCCCATGGCTTTCTAGAAATTTCATTATGAGCCAGTATTGACAAATTGAATTCTGTGCTACAAGGAAAATACAGCACTTCAGATTTTTTGGAGTTTAGCTTTTAGGCCAGTAACACCTCCCCACAAAAGGCATTCTGTCCTAAGCTTTCCAAATAGTCAGCAGACATCTGTTTCAAGACAGAAGCAGCAGTCAGAAATTTTCAAACACTGATGTGTTAACCCACTCTGCAAAGCTGGGTATCCTTCTTCACACATGGTCTGTCAGATGGACTAAATGAACCCACTGAAATTAAGAAAGGACTTTTCCTATCAAATTAATTTTAGCTCAGACTATGAACAATCACAAATCTCCTTGTAGTATAAGAGTATGTGAATTCACTGTCTCCCACTGATAATACTTAAACCTAGATTTTCTTTTTTTCTTTTGAGACTGTTTTTATGCATTTGGATTAAAAAACTCATCTGCTATGCTTTCCACAAAAGAATGCAGTGTAGTTGGACACTGCAAGGGAAGTTATATAATGAACAAAATTGATGGAACGTTTAATAACGTTTTGAAAGTACAGCTCTAGAAAGATTTTATGCACCTGTAGTTACTGAACACTTCAGTGAAAAATGTTCACATCATAAAAAATACTGCTGTTGGGGAACACATGGACATGGAAGATAAGAAACCTTGATTACATTTAGTCTTGAGACCTGAAGAAACGGACTGCTTGGCAGATCCTTGGCAGTAACCATACCAGAAGAATGTGGGTTTTGGTTATTTTGTTTTTTTTCCAAAGAAAAGACACTGTGTCTACATTTTCAGAAAAACTACAGAATGTGCAGACCTGAAGATGAAACTTCATCGTTTTTCAAGTAATTCCTTCAGGGCAAGGTTGAGTTCAGCTGTGAAAAGGACAGATCACCAATTTCATTTCAAGATTTGAAGGAAGACATTTGTTTGAATACAAAAGTCAATTTGTAACTTTTTTGAAACAATTTTTCAAAAAGTGCACTTTCTGATAGAGCACTCTAAGTAGTATGCACTATATTTTAATTTTTAACAAAATTTTATGAGTGTATAAATTTTATGTTCCTGAATGGATGGATGTCTATGTGTCTTTTCAATATAGAAAAGAACCTGCAACCCATAATGGATAAACTGCAGCTAAATGTAAAAAGTGCATTTTTATAGCAACAACAAAAAAAAGCCCTATCATTAACTTCTTTCAGTGATGACAGTGATTTTGGATGCTACTTGAACCAAAGTAGCTACAAATTCTTTGACAGAAACACAAAACCAATCAAGTTGGCAGTGTCCCTTTACCAAATCCGGAGCAACATATCACAATTTCATGTTGATAGACCTGCACAGGCTTCAAACAAAATCAGATCTACGTGCTGTGATAAACAGAACACCAAATATGCTGCGTTCATCGTTCGAAGATCATAACGAATTTGGATCCACCTCGCAGTGGAGACAAGAGATTGACAGCGACTCCCAAAGACAGCTGATGAAAGTTTTGGAGACTGCGGACAGATGATAGAATCGCATTGGTGGGGAGCTGCCAACCAGTGGCTTAAAGCCAAGGACTTACCTTACACAAAAGTCAAGCGGTGACAATAGACCAAACAGAAAGCTGAGGTGACTGAAGCCATTTTACAAATTTCTTTGCCAGTTCCTTAAAGAGAGCTGTTCTCAAAGCCCATTTGCAAAAGGGTTTACCAGCTGAGCTCTACATTTCCACTGGAGATGCAGTTTATAAGAGAAATATGCCATACCAGCAAAAAAAGAAAAATGTCACTAGTGAAAGGGCATTTACATTAGGACTTTTGCCAGTATATATACATATGTTTAAAAAATAAAATTAAATAAACACCATCTTTTTAGCAATACTGCTATACTGGTCGATGTTCCAAATGTACAGCAGGCCTTGTTTCTGCCTCATAAAAACATCTCTGAAGGATAAATATTTTGACTTATGAATGCACTGTATTATATCAAACAGCAGGTATTATCAACAACATTTTTCCCATCTTGGATTCTACCATTCATGAGATTTTCTCATGGTGAGTCCATGGATAGCCACATTTTAGCTGTAGCAATATTTATTTTACACCCATGATAGCGTATTCACAAAAATCATGGTAAAAAACTCATAGTCTAATTAATGGCTGAATGTCAACATTCACCCAGCATCAGCCTACAAACTGAAAAATCATATCCCTTGCTGCACAGTCGATGACAGATTAGGAAATACCTTCCCATCTCCTCAAGCTAGTCACAGGACTTGGCCTAGCTGTTGGAAATGCAGGCATTTGTCACTGCATCAGGCAGCAACCATCAGATTTATACAGTTAAACTACTTTGTTTTGGCATATATAGGAATCATCCAGATTTGGGACTGCCCAGTAATTTTCCTTTGATTCACAAGGAAGACAGAGGAAATAAAACTGAGATGCTGCTGTATATTCAAGTTGGATAATTAATACAATTTCTTCTGTACAGTACTGTGTAAATGTGAGTGGATATTTAGAGCATACCTCATTGCAATTTTTCTATTTATTTTTTCCAAAGATTATTTGCTTACATGCATACACATGTATGAGAAAACCTAAAAAGGTAAAGGTTTTAAAAGCAACACATCTCCAATTTTATATATCTAGGGATGAAAAAACAAAAGAGTTAATGAAATGCTGGTGGCAATAAGCTCAGATTGGCCTGGCAGCAGGTGAAATGTACAGGCAAAATTGCTATAAAGACAAAAGCACATGTTTTCTCTTTTATATTTCCATATTTACTGGCAGTCAAAAATACAGCATGCTACTGGTAAAGTGAATTTTAAAAAGTCACCATGACAATGTAATATAATCTATCTCAGTTTTTTTTTTCCTTTGTAGTGGGCCCTTAACCCAAACCTACATGTAAAAATGTGTGAACTGTCATTTTTCTAAGGTGTTTGTAATTAGGTGGTTTATGCTAGAAGACATAGATTGCTGTTAAGTATGTATTATTATTTTTGCTTTGTATTATTCCATAAGAATCTGTGGATATTCAATTAAAATGAGACTAATCCTTAAGCAAAAAATGCATACCCCTCTTTTTGTCAGTATCTTTTATTTAGACTTTGGCTCCATATGGAAAATACAATGAAAAAAAAAAATTTATGATATTCCCTTGAATAAAGTAAGTCAGAGTCCTCCCTGGCAATTATGATACTGCAAAATGAACCTCTCTGAATGCTTTTACTGAAATAACTTCTATCAACATGGCATATTATGTCTCCAAGTTTCACACAGTGTCACACTTTAGAAGTAAGTCATGGAAAAATTACTTGTCTTGGGTTTCTATCAACCTGTACAGAACTATACTTGTCTTAGGTTTTTAAATCTCACATTATTTCTACATATCTTTTTTATACTCAAATTGATAAAATGATTGGGAATTAAATTGGTAGAAACACACACACAAAAAAAAATGAACCCAAAGCTGCTTAAACAGGGAAAACAAAACCCCAAACCCTTATAAGCAAATATGTACAGGAAAATGCTTGAGATGTCTAATTTGAGTGGGTTTTAGCTAGGTTATTAACACATTTCAATTAATGAATTGGACATATGAATACATACAAGTCTAATCCTATAACAAGCACTACTGTATTCATGCTGTGGAATAATTCTTTCAGGGAACGTGTATTAGTTTAAATGAGTAGAGCTAAATTAATTTTAAATTAGTTTAAATTTGTAGGGCTAAACAGATTTTTTTGCTATGATTTTATTTTCACAAAAAACTCTACCCTGACCATATTAGTATCAACAGCTGTTTTTCTGCTCATCCTCTCTGAATTTTGTTAAATTTATATACAAGAGTTTGTAGAAGGAATTGCAATGCTATGTCTCAAATAGTAAATGTATGGGGACAGTAAAAATGGAGGAACCTGTTGTTCCAGGCATGTAACAGCAGTACACTGCTAACCCCAGGCAGCCTACCACAAAATGCTGTATCTACTTGCTTTTGCAGCGCCTCTGATGTAGGCACATGGCTTTAGGTTATGAATGAGAGAGTTCTAAAATATTTCAAGTGACTTTGCACCAAAAGGCCACCAGCATCAGAGGCGCGTCATGAAGGAATCTGGTCAATGATGACAAAAAAGGAGACAGGAAGCCTTGGTTGAGGTATGGTTTGGTATGCCAAACCCCAGCTCTAAGCACAAAGAATGCAACCAATACAGCAGATAAAGTTCAAAAGCACATCCTGTTATGACTACATCATGCCACAAGAAATAGGATTAGCTGCTACCCTACCAAAGCAACAAAGTTTCCCAGCCAGAAGACGAGATGTCCTTCCTCAAAACAAAACATACCCTTTTCAACCATCACTGTAGTTTTCCATTAGCCAGATTATATTCCTCTATTTGACTGATTGCAATTTTATATTATTATTATTATCATTTAGCAGTCTTTAAAAGCTAAGAATATTCCCAGAAGAGACATTTTAAAAGACCTGTACAGCAAACTGGCTGCTGTTTAAAAGATAGAGAAGAGAGGCACTCAAAAAAACCCCAGAACCTTGTAAATATATTAAGATGACATCCATGGTTTGAGGAGGTTTGGCAGAACAGGAGAGAAAAGTTAGAGATTAACTATTTACTGTTCTTGTCACCACTTAATTTACCTGTGCTATATTTTTTTAAGTACATATCTGCAAATCTCTGCTGCAGCACTCTGTGTTGGATGCACTGCTAGTCCTGTAGATCAGCTCTGCTCTGAAGATACCAGGTATCTGTGGTATCTTTCAGTGGATGTAGGAGTCAGAACACCTACTTCACTTTTTCTCAATCAGACCTGTGATCCAGGTGTATTTATACTCCTTTAAACCAAGATGGTGGCACCTGTGATTATGATCAATAGCAGAACATGAGGTAAATTTCTGGAAATTTTTCTAATAAAAGTTTAGACACTATAAACTTTCCATCAACTGCACAGTTTTCATGGCTCATTTTCTTTGAATTAGGTGCCTAAAACCCACCTAAATTGCATGCTGCCTTTATGAATCTCTCATTTGCTCCACAATCATCTCTAATTTTAAAGCAGAAAAAAGCATAACATCACCACATTGCGTGATTTAAAAATATTAAAAAAGCTCATCTTTCCCTCAAAACATAAAATCACTTTCCACCTAGACCTCACTTTTGCAGTTTGAATGAAAAGTCAGTATTTTCCCACTCCTTCCCAGTACTGAAACCTCTTCTGTCACAAGAGCTGTGAACTAAACTGTCACCCAAGTGAGTGACATGTCTCCCACATGTGCATTATGTGACTGTTCTTCCCTTCAAAATGATGGAGGTTTCTGAATGAAGCAATATTCAAGAACATGCTAATTGCAGCATAGACTATTCAGAGGTGTTTGCCATTGTTGCTAATTGTGATGTGCCACAGATAGAAACCAAGATTCCTAGCTTAAAGCAATTAGAGTCTTCTCCAAACAATTAACCTCACCTAATTTTATCAACATAAAAATTAGATACAGAGTCTTAAATTAGTTTTAGGTTTCCTCTACAGTCGATGAAAAGAGAGAAATGATTGCACCTGTTTTAGGATGGGATGAATCACTGTGGTGATGCCTCTCTTCACCGATAAGAGATGTAGCTAAACATCTAGCTTTATACTACGCATGTATCTTTTAGACTGCCAGTTAAATGAATCACAGCCTAGGGGAGGAAAATGGAGCAATAATGCAAGTGAAAAAGAGAGAAAACAATGGAACATTCCTTCCTTTTTTAGCACAGGGGAGGTTAGTACTTTGATCATTCAGCTTGTCACCTTCAGTTAACTTCTCAGGATGTTTAAGACTTTTTGTGTACTTGACCTTTTGTTTAACAATCTAATATGATCAAAAGCAGTCACTTGCCCTGAGTAACATAAGACTGGAGATTAACAAGGGAATGCTAGCTGGAGAGCTGAGTTTTGAGAAGAGATTTGAAGCAGGAGAGAAAGCCAATACATTCCAGTTAAAATTCAGATTGGTTATATTTTTTTAGTCTATCAGAGAACAGTCACAATGGAAAACTCAGCCTCTAGATAAAAGTTAATAATGCCCAAATGAGAGTGTTAAGAATAAGATTTCGTACTTGGAATGGAAAGAAAATTACGGGTAGGGATTGGACAATATTGCTCATACATGTTCAGAACATAGCTTTGAGAAAAACTAATTGTGAGAGCACTTGAACTAAAGACTGACTGGGCCTGAATGTAAAGACATCAATTCCTCCTGTACTGTAAGCAAGCAGCACTGCATCAAAATAAACTTGATTCTGTTCTCAGTGTCCCCCATCCTGTCCCAAACAACCTTCAGCCTCCCAAATCTGGACAACTCCTCACATCAGGCAAAGGACAATCAGTATTCTCGCATTATGTTACTCCATTTTAACATTTGTTTTTCATTCTTTAAATGCCCCAGATTTCTACTCCCTTATTTCTTGTGCTTTGATTGTTACGAGTGCATCATACTGCAGTTAAATAAATCAAGGTTAATGATTAATAATTCTACCATCATGAACAATGTTCTGAATTCCAAATATAGCCTCTTTGAAAAGATTACATCCACAAAAATCCATTTTAAGGATCATTTCTTAAAACCCATTTTAAGAATTTAAAGGCTATCAACCCTTTCTGTTTGTGTGTTACAACAGTCATTACATGATAAATGGAAAATACTCTTTTACACAAGGCCCCCAGTTCACAGGTGTGTTAATTCTGCAGTGTTAAAATTCTTCTAATGTAGCTTGTCATGTATGTCTATTTTTGTGGAATTCTTTTTCCAAAGCAAACTAAAAATAAATTAATTGTATAGATCTATAACCTAAACAGTGATTTTTTTCCTAAACTTACCATATCAAGCACCCAACTTATTTTAGCAAAAACTTACCACAAACTATTAGCCTGAGGCACTCAGCATGGGAAATTTCAATATGAACAGGGTGTGTGTGACCAACTTTTAATCTATTACCAAAAAAAAAAACCAAACCCAAACCTGGTAATGAAAATAACTGGTCTGTGTATGGTGTTGCTGTCACAAGTTTTGACTAAAATTGAAGATTGGTATCCTTTTCTGTCTGTTTAACAACAAAAATAGTCTTATCAAATGTTAGGCACATCAGTAAATCTACCAAGAGAACTAAGTTTGTACATAAAATGCCTCCTCAGCAGCTTAATTTATTCAGTGAAGATCATCTCCCTGCGTAGGAACTCTCCCCCCAAATCTTAGCCGTCTTTGAGTTACACGTATGGTGTAAGCTTGTGCGGTCACTGTAGTGGCCTGTGGTCAACAGGTAGACATGGGCACCTCCGGAGGACGACTCAGCCCATCCATCCGACTGTCATCAGTCCTTGAACTTTTAGATGGCTGAGCAGAATGAACTCCATCCTCAGGTTGACTCGGGTGGTGGCAAGAAATGATCTTCCTGCATCACTGGAAATACGCTCCCTTCGGGGGCAAAACTGGTCCGTAAGCTCCTCCTGGCACCTTGCAGCTGTGGGAGAAGCAGCCCAGCCCCAGGCACCTCCGTGCCCCTGAAATGAGACCAAATATACAAGGACTAACACTGAGAGTACACCAATTTCCAGAAAACAGGATGTAATTGTTCTGCTGTCTGATTTGGATCCCATACCCGCATGTCAGAGTGACCAGGAAGGCAAGCAGTTTGCTCCTAGGGAAGGGAGAATTTTGTTCTTTTTTTCAGCTACCTCTAGCCAAGGCAGACAAGGGGAGCACAAAAAGGCAGTGTGGGCTCTGTTCTTAGCACAGTACTGAACACACTTAGCACGGCTGTAAGTGAAGAGTAGCAACACAGGTATTAACGGCATCAAAAAAAAGAATGGAAGAAAAGAAATGTGCATTCGTTAACTTGTCTTGTGTTTACAGCATTTCCTTTCTAAAACACATTCAAAGCATTAGCCCTGCACACCCTGCTGAGCATACTCAACTGTTTTTTTACCCCAGGGTTATATCCGGATAAGCAACTACAACACACTGAAGCACCCCAATTTTTCTTAAGTGTTATCAGAAGAAAGAGTGTATACTGGAGAACACACTATATCTCTCTCTCTCTCCAATACGAGGATATAGGATACTGATATACTGATATTCTCTGTTTCTTTAAAACAGAGCTCAAAATAACTCAAATTGAAGCCAAAATAACTCACAGGACAAGTTACCCATTGTCAACTCTATGGCAAGTGGCTGTCACGGCTCAGGCTGAAAGGCTGCAGTCCAAAATACACTTATGTCCCAGTGACATGGGATTAAAGTGCACCATGATGTTCTGGGACTGCACTAAAGCATCTCACAGGAAGCAGTCATGCAGGAACCAGGATGGTGCAGGCAGAAACAGCAAGGAAGGGTCAGGAAGAAGCAGCAAAGGATTGCTAAGAATGCAGAAAAGAATAGAAAAATCTTTGGCAACATTAAGAACTGGTAGAAACCTTTAAAAGAGACAGTTTACCCAGAAATGCACCCCATAGGGGTGGCATGGTAGGGACATGCAACATACAAAAGCTGAAGAGAAAAACAGGAACCCTGTGATTGCCTTTCTTTCTCCTCTCCCCAACCCCAGCTGAATTCTTTGCTCTCTTGAGGCACCTTTTTATCAGCTATACCAACACAAAGGGCTTCTCTATTTCCCCCTGTGAAATCCTGTTGGGACAGAGAGTTTCTCCCACGGGCAGGTGGAGTAGGAGGATTGTAGCCTAGGAATTTCATAGATGCCAGGGTAGCCAGGGCCACAGCATGGAGAATCCTCAAAACCGGAGAGCCGGCTTAGCCCTACCAACCTCGGAATGAAGCAGCATGGGGGAGGATGAGCTTTTAAGAGCAAGAAAAGGAAAACTTCCTTGTCATCTGTAATTACCTATTCAGGCTGATTGTGAAGACTCTGTCAAACATACCTGAAAAACTGTCAGAATATTTTGGAGCACTGGATGAATCATCACACATTAACAACATGCCTTACAGCTCAGCTTCTTCACTGTGGGTTTGCTGCGAAAAGCTTGAATGCTTATTTCATGCCTTACTCATTCTTACTCTTTTTCATTTTCCAAACTACCTTCAAGTTTTGCTTACTTCCTCTCTTCTCTTCCATCAGTACGAGCTACATTGGCCAAAGATTCAACCAAGTGGGGAGCAAGATTAGACATTCTCTCTCCTAGAATATAAACCAGAGAGTTAGAAACTGGGATTCTATTACTTTTTAAAAGTGCTTCTAATTTGTTGCTACTGACTATACAATTCATAGCAACACACAGACCAGGACTAACTAACCACAACTAACTAATTCGACAACATCACACATCTCCAAACATATGTCAGCTGTCAAATGACACTAGAAATGTCTGGCATCTTTTTAAAAATTTATCCCTGGAATTACTGCAATTGTTACCTGGCACCATGCGGATACAAAATAGAAGCACTTCTTACATATCTTACTTCTTTTCATCTCTATATCCAGTAATCCCATGAAACAAATTCCTCATGTAGACCACAAATCCCAAAAGGATCCTTTCTTGCAGCATCGTGGTCAACAGCTCCAAAGGGCTCCCATCAGGAAGAGTTTGGGATGCGCGGGGGAGTGAAACAACTGCAAAACCTGATACTTTGGGAACTGAGAATTTAGAATAATTTCTCCATCTCTGATTGGACTTCTTCAATAGTGAGCAGGCTGCTATTGGGCTCCAATTTTCCCTTCCCTCACAGTCTTCACTTCAGATGACCTCTTAATCTGCTCCTGTTACACTTACCCTCTTGTCCTTTCATTCAGGCCCCATCGCTTTTCCTTCCCTCTAGAATATTTTTTCTGGGTTAATCCTGTATCCCCAAAGTAATAATATACTGAAAAGTTTTCATCTGTAGTTTTCTTGCGTGCACAGCTGCTTGTGCCCAATCCCACCTTGTCTAAATTCTCAGAGCGTGACCGGCCTGCTATTCCCTCTCTGCCTCCTCCATGGGACTACAGACCCTCTGCCACCAACAGCAGCCGTGGGATCAGCTGCAGCAGTGGCAGAAAACATCACCACTGACGGTGGCAGCTCCTCGCTGCAAGACACTCTGCATATCACTGTGACAAGATGCCAGCTAGTTAAGCATTACACTATTTAAGCTTATTATTCTACTAGCCTAATTTTCCTTACTATTACCTGTTGTAGTTATGGGCAGTTAACGATGAAGTACTCTCTTGTACCATTGAGGTTCTCTCCCCCGTTTTTGTTTAAAATAAAAGCCTACCTTCCCCCAGAGGGGGTATGACAGTTTTTGCATTGTCGAGACACGAGCAGCTTCCAAAGCCTTGGAGGAAGACTCCCTCTGGATAGAATAAATAAACTCAGGATTTAAAAATTCACAAGTGAAAATTACTCTCATTCCTTTGCCTGTTCTTCCACTAGCTGGCATGCCATCTTGTCCAGCCTCCTCCCCCAGGTCTCCAGCGGAAGGAACTTTGGCTTAACCTTGCTCATACCATAAACAATGTCTTATGATTAGTGAAAGATTTAAATTCTGAACTAAAGCTTTAGAATAAATGAGTCATTCTGCAAAAGAAAGGTCAGTGGACACACAGAAACTAAGCTATCACAGGGAAGTGATATCATGACAGCTACACATATATTAAACTGGCCTCTGCCAAATTTATCTGAGTTTTAACAAAGAAGATTAATATTAAACTTTTAGTAACCATTAGTATTCTAAAAATAATGTAAAGGAGGGAACATTTTCTATCTTTGATTGAAGCACACTGTTGAATGGTATTTGTATTAGTAAAGTGTCAAGTAGATAACGTATCTGCAGGATAAACAAGCCCCAAAAAAAGGAAGTTTCAGATGACCAACACATAACTCACTGAGAAATGTGGCTAACATAACTTGCTAAAAAAAGCATTTATGAACACTTGGCATTTGCATAGACATATTTTTACAGGTTGAGCAAAGTTTGTTGTAGCTGGTAAGTGTAACTGTCACTTCATTTCAGACAGTTTTTTGTACAAGGTCTTTTTGTTCTTAGGGAAGCAGACAGCTGAAATGCCGCAGATCTCCAAATACAGGCAGGCATATGCCACCACCTAAAGGAACAGCAAGTCTGAGGCCATTCAGGAATCTGAGAACTTGAGCTATGTGAGTGAATACGATTTCACTGGATGTTTGGTGCATGAGTATGAATACGGGCGATAGAAAAAACCATTCCAAGTAGCTTAAAAACAAACTCAGGAAAAGCCAGACACATCCACAGGAGAACAGAGGGACCATGAAGACAAGGTTTAAAAAGTGAGCTTTTTACACTGAGGGCTACATGGACGAGATTTGCAACTGTGACCTTGGAGGGAAAAAAAAAAAAAAAAGGAAAAAAAACCCAACCAAAAAAGTGCCTTCTGTCCTCCATTCCTCTGGTTTTCAGAAGAAACAGTTCTAACATTCTTTATAGAGATAGTGGGACTTCATTGTTCTGGAATTCACGGATCCCAAACTACTCAGCCAAATACTTTAGTATTTGGAATTGCTGCTGCTACTGCCACAATTATTTTTTGTTTGCTATCTACACTAGAAATGTATTGTTTCTTTTGGTACATCTTAGGCCAAATACGCATTTTTTTCAATGCAAAAAACCCCAACCTGTATTTCTGAAGCACATTCATATTAGCAAATCCAACAGGGCAGAATACAATCGTCACTCACCTCAAGGATAGCATGTTCCAAAAATATTTGGATTAGTGTGACTCCAATGTAAAGAGGACTGGATCAGAGGTAGCTGAGACCAGTGTTCCCTCCTAACTTTTACACAACTTCTGAGCCTCCTAGTTTTTCCCTAGCACGTAAGGTTAAATGTGGTAAAATAAACACTGAAGTAGCACAGTTTGCTTTCTTAACCAAGACACCTTCCCAGCTCATGGACAGAAGAGAAACACAATGAAGAGCATGAAAAATTTGAGCAGAACGCTAATCTTAGGTCAAATTTTCAGTTGGTGTAAATTAGCATTGCTCCACTTCAGTGCACAATGACACCAACTGAGAGGCTGACTCAGTGACTCTCCACTGCAAATGCTGTGCTTAAAGTGATGGGCAGCTGCTGGAAATCTAACTTCCCTGAGAGTCATGTCTCGTTCATACTCAAGAATTCGAGGTCCAAATTTCTCTGGAGCTATCATTTTACGTAGCTACCTCGGAAATGGTGAAAGCTTAACTTGCAAGTGATGTCTCGAGGAACAAGCAAATAGTCTACCGACGTAGACCATAAATAATAATTACAGTGGAAACACTGGCTGAGAGCAATTTGTTAAACACACGGAATTAAGACAGCATAATAGATTGGAAAAGACCATTTGCTATAATCCCATTCATATATTTACCAAGCTCTATCTTAAAACCAATTTCTTTTCTTGCCTCCAATATCTTTACTGCAAGACTTCCAGAATCTTACACCTCTGACAGTTAACAATCTTCTGATTTGCAGACCATGTTTATTCATGATCAGCTCATTTTATCAAAGCACTGGGCCTTGACCTTAAGGCTGATGAGCATAAAAAACCTTTGTAGGGAAAAGCAACATCTTTTATTAGATCAACAGACACAGCTGGGGTGAGACAAACAAGACATTAGGCCGCAAACCCCTTCTTCAGGCCTGAAATAGGGGCAGAAAAATTCAAGTTAAATACAGCTTGGGAGCAGTTGTTCTGAATAAAACTTAATGATGGCAAACAATTACCCAACTTGAAGAAAAGGTATCCACAAAATGCTGAGGATATTAATAAGGTGTGAGATGATTAAGCCATACAGTACCAAGTGGGCTAAAAGAGATGCCATTAACTGCCAGAACTAACACATTCTACAGGCCCCAATAGACATTATATTACTTAGGGAACATCCTGCCTATATTGCTCCAAAACCACCGCATATGGGAAAGCTCTGCAAAAATTAACCCTGCACCTCTAGGCCCTAAGGTGCAGCTCCATAGTCTGGATTAGTGACTGCTTGTGATGCTGGAGCTGCACCCCACCTTTCCCTCAGGGATTTTTAGGAATACTCCTTCAAAAACACATTCCTTAGATTCTTGATGGTTAAATTCTGGACATGTGGGTTTTCTGCTGTAACAGCTGGAAAGCTCAAGGGACAATACTTTGTAGCCAGCGAGCAAAGGATGGAGGCACGACAAAAAAAAAAAACTGAAATAGGAACAGCATCCATCTACTTCTGAACACAATGAAACTCACCCCACTGTAACAACAGCTTCTGAATTTGCCTTCAGCCAGCGGGCAAGCCCCTCACTAATGCTCACCACGTGCTGCACGCATGTCTAGCAGCACAAGACCACAATGCAAGGATCGGCTCTGCAGACTCCAAAGCTGTAAAGAAAATGAACAGGACACCACGCTCCCAGACATCTGTGTTACTAAGTTCTTTACAGTTAGTTTACAAACCACTGTTAAGACACAGAATCTTTAAGTACGCCTTTGAATACTTCCACAGACTGATTTTATGAAAAGGAAAAACCTTTGGACACAACGGTTTGGATTATTTAAGCTTATTATTTATTTATTAGGCAAGATACAATTTAAAAACGCGTACTACGTACTTCACATTGCGTTCACCTGAAAAAACATTCAGAACTGTTGCTAAGTCTACCTTCACCTAATATCTCTCAAGACAGCCCTGGTTTTAGAAGCATCTGAAACAATTAAATTTAAAGCACAGGTTCCACAACTTTTACACGTGGTGAGAGGTATTTACCCAAGGAAGCAGTCCAGCTAGAGTTAACTTACCTTAAAAAGCGCTACCTTACATGAGCAAACTGTGGAGAAGGAGGCCCTCTCATAAAATATTTTATGACTTTGTGTCTACGTGTAAAGAACAAGCTGTTCGAAGAGTTCCTCCTAAAGGTTCAAAAGATAATGGTCCAAGTGGATTCACTCATCAGCCTCTGCATATTCCTTTCTCTGAACAGCTGCATTAAAAGGAGTAAAAAAAAAAAAAAAATTACTTCCCTTGCCTTCCCTATCAGAAGTTTAGGGAAAGAAAAAAATTCCTTCTCACGACATTCCTCGGTGTGTTTCAAATAATCAGATAGGAATTGGGAAAAATGAAGAGGAAGGCAAGGGGAAAAACAAAAATAAAAAGGACATTTAATTATATCCTCACACCCCTCTGTGCCTTCCCTAGAACTCCCAAAGGAATTGTAAAAAGGGGTGACATTTCCACCTACCCCATTACTAATTTAGGCAAAGGAAGAGCTTGCCAAAAAGCTATTTATAGCAAAGCCAGCAAGGGCAGCAGAGTGGGGGTCCATGAGGGGTGCGGAAACAGGTGCAGCAGCAGCAGGCATGACCCCATCTGCCGAGGTGAGGGTTGGCTAATCCCAGCCCCAAAATATGACATCTTGGGCTCATGATAGTCACAGGGCTTTTCCATCAGCAGGCGGGGCGGGGAAACAGCAGGGTGGGAGGGAAGGGCACTGCAGTGAGGCCCTATAAATTAGAGGCAAACCCGCCTTTTCCTTCAATGAAATAGTAAGGCAAGGCAGAGCTGAGTGGGTGAAAAGGATTGGGTGCAGTTTTGTTCCACTGAAAATATTTTTTTTTTCTTTCTCACCACATTCCTGTTAAGGAGGCAACTCTACAAAAATGAAATACATCATAGGCATCGGAGGGTAAGTTCCTGTTCCTATTGTGTACGTATATACTGTTTTTTCTTCCTATTTCATTGTTGTAGGTGAGATGATTGAAGCCTTAAGAGATTACATGCCTGACTCTGAAATAACATTACAGGATTCTAGAAAAGCTGCAACTTGCTGACTCTGAATTCATAATGCGTTTACTTAATACAGAGAGCTCTGCAGGGTGGCATATACCAAACCTTTATGGCGTTAACAGGAGGTATGCTGAAATAGAAAAAAGTATTTCAAGTAATTTTATAGGTCAGATGAAGTGCTGTGCCTCAGCTACAACAAAGGATGCTTTCAACATTACGTTAGATATTTAAAAGCCTCTCTGAAAGACAAAGAGGAAAAAAATCCTGCTTCAAATAAGACGGGGGGTGGCGAGGGTGGTACAAAAAGCTTTTCTTTTCTCCAACAAAGTAGGCTTTAGAAACAAGCCTGTGAGCGTGCTCAGTGCAGGGCGACAGCACTTGGTGCATCGCCCCTGACTGCAGAAGGGTTTGCAAAACTGGCGCCGGGCAACCCCTGGATTTACAACATGGGTTAAAGCTAGTGTCAGATTTTTATAGCCTTTGAATGAGAAATTAGGAATAAGCACGTTCAGACTCGACAGCTGTCTCCTTTAGAGAGGAAGATTATTCAGGCCTTTTATATTAGAACAGGCTTTGCAGACACAAGGAAGGAAGCCTGAATCGTTCTGAGAAAAGAGCAAGCTTCCTTCCTTCATAATTCATTTACAACGTCTTTAAAAAGCACTTTTTGCAAGCCTGGCTCTCACCGGGTGGCTCCTTAAGCTGATAAGCGTAAGGCCCTAACGAGCAAGGCTGTTTTAGGGCGATGAACGCCGGCAAGGGCGCGTTTTAAATCTACCTCGGAAGCTGCCAAGTCCTTGCGCGGGGGCAGCCCTGCCGCGCCCCAGCGGGGAAGGCGCCAGCGGTCACCAAGGCCCGGGGGGGGCTGCCGGGGCGGCCGGAGGGAGGGCAGGGGAGGGTAGCTTAGCGGCTGGAGCCGCGCAGCCTCCTCCATCTTGAGGAGGCGCCCGCCGGCCTTACCGCCAAGCTCGGGCAGATTCGCGGAGAGCGAGGGCGGGGAAGCCCCGCCAGCCCTTCCTGCCGCCCAGC
>VZTL01057433.1:23389-39082 GCA_013400535.1 Scopus umbretta | reverse complement strand
CCGAGCGCTCCCTCAGCGCGGCCGTTGAGCGCGCGGGAAGCGGCGCGGCCGTTAGGAGCGGCGCGAGCCGCCACGGGAGCCCGCGCGCGCGCCGGATGCAGCCAGTTGCCGGCGGGGAAAGGGGGCGGGGAGCGGTCACAGCCAATCGGCGGCCAGCGCGCGCCGCGGCGCCAGCGAGGCGGGAAATTCAAACGGGGTTGGGCGCGGGGTCCGCCTTGCCTCAGAGCGCCCTGCTGAGGGCCGGGGGGGGCCCGGCGGTTCTGACGCGGCTCTCCCGCCTCTCCGCGCAGTGTCACCAACGGTGGCAAAACCACCTTGACCAAGAGGATCATCAAGGCGCTCCCCAACTGCTGCGTGGTCCATCAGGATGACTTCTTCAAGGTAAGCTGAGACACCCCTCCTCGTTTAAAGTATCAGCTGCTGCTGGTATATGTAGTGGCAGTTGTAGTAGGGCCCCCCCGTAAGTTTTATATACTCGTGCATGCTTTCCAAGTAAGTTTTGACAGTGTAAGAGTAACACATCTTCCGATTTATTTTTTAACACATATGTCTTTAATTTTTTTAATTCCTTTGGACAAGTGAGGAGATACTGACATTTGTAAAGGTCAGTATCTGCTGGTTTCCACGGAAGTGGAGCTTGGCGCAGCCAAGCACAGAACAGTTGCAGCAAAAGCTTCCTTGAGTTTTAACAACAGGTCTAACTTCAGGTCAAGCTACTGATCTAAGTTAGAAGTTATTTACTGTACTTTGCACGAATTGTTTTCTCCATGTTGGGTTTTCCTCCTGATTTTATTGAAACAAGAATGCTGCTTGCAAACAATATATAAGGATTTAAGCACTGCTACGCTGCTTTAAGTGCAGACAGCTGTATTGGGGAGCTTTGACAGCTCCATGTCAGAAACCCAATTCAAAGACTGCTAACGATGAGTACAGAAGATCCGTGCTGACTTGGGTGCCTTCTGCACCAAGCCTGGGAGAGCAGTAGGGGAAGCGGTCACATCAGAACTGCGTTACTAAACCCTGTAGGCTGCGGCCATTTCACAGGAATTACAGCGTAGCTGGACCCCACCATACGTGGAAGTCCGAGAGATGTGGCAACGTGCTTGAAGTAACAGTATGGTGTTCCCCGACACAAGTGGTGCTTCAGTGTCGGTTTGTCCTGCCTTTGCAGGAGCACGTGCCATACAAAACAGAATGAGACACTTACTTGAAGCACCTTGTTGCCAGAAGCCTCATGCACAAATCTGGTCAGATATGAGCCCTTATAGAAGAGGAGGAATTTTCTGTAAAGATAAATAACTTCTCATTAGTGTGTTTAGCTTTATTTGCACTAGCATTTGCAAGCTATAATGAAGTGATCAAAAGTTGTGCTATGCTGACCTGCATTTTTATTGGTGCCATTAGGAGTTAAAATAGCTGTTATTGAACATGGAAATTTTAGCAGTTTCTTAACACTGTATTTGCATTTTAAGTTTTTATATGTTGGCTTATAAACAGGGGCCTGTAGTATTTTTGGTAATAACACTGTATCAAACTACTAACCTAGAACGCTTTGTCCAAAGTGGCTTGACTGAGCCGAGAAAACTCTTCAAAGTTCTTGGGGTTGGTGAAAGATGGGAACTTAAGTTTTAGGGTCTGTAATTGTTTTGTTAAGTGAACACTTGCTTTGTTGTGTATTGCAGTAGTGTCCAGGTTGTGATCGGATCTTAGGTAACTGATCACGCTGAGTTTGCAGCAATGTTTTATTGCTCACTATATTTCAGCCACAAGATCAAATAGAAGTCGGGGAAGACGGCTTTAAACAATGGGATGGTAAGAGCAGTGGTCGCTATAGGATGCAGTAATGTATATTTTTCCTAAGTATTTCTTTCTAATTATTAAAGACTTAATAGTAAATTTATGTAATTTCCATTTTACAAGTTCATTCTATATTATACTTTCAAACCGATGTGGTTTGTGGTGTTTGATTATATACCTTTTTCCCACCCACCCCTTTCTTCTAACTAGTGTTGGACTCCTTGGATATGGAGGCAATGGTGAGCACTGTGCGTGCGTGGATTGAGAACCCAGTGAAGTTTGCCCGTTCGCATGGGGTGAATGTTACGCCTGGCTCTAAAGAGCCAGCCTCCAAAGATATCCATATATTGGTCATTGAAGGCTTCCTGCTTTATAATTACAAGTAAGGTTTGGGGAACTATTAATGGTTTGCCAGGGAAGAACACTACATCACTAGTGCCAGGGCTAAAACCTCCTTTTTACTAATACACCCTTCCTGCTGCCTTCTGAGCTATGGTGCATAAGAATTTTTCTCATGTAAAACTTACCAGCTGGTAAAAGTGAGGTGCACAAGGTGACTTTCTCAAGGTAACGTAGGAAGTTCTCGCTTAGGGCACACCCTTGAACTCTAGGGCACGGGGAGCTTTAGGCCAGAACCTGTAAATACCAAGCCAGCAGCAAAGGCACAGGCTTCCCTCCAGCCTCCCACCACGTGCCTAAACCTTGACCTGAAAAGGTCATTGATGAGAACAAGAAGATAATCCATTCTGCATTCACTATGTGGAATCTCTCCTGGAATTTAGGAATAGTTCTCTTATGTGATGCACATGCTTGTTTAACACTGACTAGATTGAGCTTAGTAATTCATTGTACATTGGAGCAAAGATCAACCACTTCTGAGGTTTTTTGTTTTTTTAAATATGGAGGGGGGAAAAATGCTTGGCAGGAAGATGGGGAGACTAGACTAGCAGTGAAGAGAGAAAACTTCCAATAGCTAACTATATAAACTTCAGAAAATCGCATGCTATAAACATGATGAGCAAAAGATTCTTGGCTCCAAACTGTAGCTTTGTTTACAAAACTTTCAAGAGAACAAGCTGTGTGTGACACTTGGCAAAACCGGAGTTGTTTATAAGCTGTACCATAAGACAGGCAGCAACCATTCCAGCTTTCCAAACTGAATGGAAAATATAAAATGGCAGTCTTGGACTATCCGTACCAAAAATGGCCAACTGGAGATTGTGCTGGCAAACTGCCTGGTGTTCTTGGCCTGTCCCTGGGGAGGTAACTCTCGATATCTCTCCTGAAGGTTACAAATACCTCTGAAGCGCTCCGTCCTGTAAACGGGAGCTGTTCCTTAGTCCAGAGGGAGTATTTCATCCACGGACCTGGAGCTTGCTCAGTTCATACTATATTAAGCATTTATGCAGCCCTCAGCAGGCTTTTAGAAGTCTCAGTCCTGCCAGGTTCGAGCTAGATTTGCTTTAAGGATTTTTCTGGGCTTATTTTCTTCAGCCTAGTAGGAGTGCAATGCAGTTAGCTGTGGCAGAACTAGCTGCCTGTATTTCTGGAAAAGAACGTGAGCTGATGAGTTGCCTTGTACCAAACCTGTGTGCCTGTGCCCATTTTGACAGCTTGCTTCTGTGCAGCAGGCCAGAGGGTTTGATAAGTCAGTTCATATTGGATTGATGAATCACAGCTTTGGTCTACCGCAAGCAGAATTTGAAATGATCTAGGAAAAAGAGTCAGGGTGCAGATGCTGGGCTGGGAAGACCTGGGCCATGATCCTCCACAGTAACTAGTAGCAGGTGTTTGAGTGGGAAAAGCACCTGCCATACCATTCTGACCTACAAAAACCAGCATTCTCCATGTTTTATGGCTGCTAATAAACCGACAGTACATTAGCTTGTGTCTTAACGAAAACACACTTCTGTTGTCTACAAATATGAGAGAGGCAGAAAGATTTTTATGGCTTTCAGGGGTGATTTAACACTTTTCTCTGCCAGGAAAAAAAAAATCAACACATTCTTTCTTTCTACCCTACCCTAGACCACTGATAGACCTATTTGACATACGCTACTACTTGGCAGTTCCATATGATGAATGCAAAAGGAGGAGAAGGTAAGAGGATTTTGATGCAAGTCCAATCCTTCCTTCCAATAAAGACTCTCTACCCGAGGCAAGCCTTTAGGCTACTTCTATGTTGCTATTAATGGGATACATTGGTATCACTTGCAAATTGGAATTACAGTTTAAAACTTGTAATTTAGTTGGAGAAAGAGACTGTCACGTGGTGTTTTGTTTCCTGAAGCTTTAGATCTGGCAGTCCCTTTTGGGCAGCAGCGTGGCGTTATGAAGGTTAGCACATCGGTGCAAAAGAAACGGGGTCATTGCATGCTTCCCCCATGAGCATCAGTAAGCCCTCAGAGACTGCTTGCTTTGCCTTCATCGGCTACCCATAGCTTCTGTATTCACTTTGCGTGCTTAAACAAACTTGTTGCAAGACATAGATCAATTTTGATGATAAATTGGACTGTGACAATTGCCTTTTACATAAATGCAATTGAGCAGCTGTCAGATTAACTTCAGGCTTTAGCAGTGTGCAAGAGGCGGTGCGATCCCACTAGTCCTGATGTTCTTTTCCATTTTGATATTTGCAGTACACGTAACTACACTGTTCCTGACCCACCGGGTCTCTTTGATGGACACGTCTGGCCCATGTACTTAAAACACCGGAAAGAAATGGAGGACAGCGGTGTTGATGTCGGTAAGCCTCCCTAAATACTAATCCCTTGGCATTGTACTTTGGATTTTAAGGAAGTCAGTAATTTAATTCAAGGAAACTTTAACTGTAATGATGCAAGGCACTATTTTTACTACTAAGTTGTAATCCTGGCCTACTTTCTGTCCAGGTATATGCAGTTTTATAGCTAAGAACTTCTTTCCTTTGTTTCATATTATAAGCACTTATGGGGGGGAGGAGGGGGAAAGAAGGAGAAAAAAGAAGTAAGAAAAACTACGTTCTTTATAATGGGATAAGAGATTTTGCAGGCCATAGTTTTTTCAGGATTGTTCTGTTTTTCCAGGTGGAAAACAAGATGTCATTGACTCAATAGAAATATTTTTAAACTAATCTATAGAAATCTTGTTCTGATCAGAAACCTACAGCCTGAAACCTCCACCTCTTTCTCTCAGTTTATTTAGATGGACTGAAGTCTAGAGATGAACTCTACAATCAAGTCTTTGAAGATATTCAGAACAAGCTTTTAAACTGCTTATAGGTAAACATGTCCCTGCTTCCGAGGGGGTGAAACGCGAGGGTCTGACTGCTGAAACAACCCGTTCCTATGCTTGTATTGTTATACTTTCCCTTCTTGCTTTTCAGGGTCTCGGAAGATCTGAAAGACCCATGTACAGAATGGTGTAAATAGTACTTCAAAGTTGGAATGAGGGTTTATTTGTGTAAACTCTTCCTATACTGTCCTTTGGAAAGTATCTTTTGTATATAATTGAAAAAAAAAAAATAAGATAACTTATTCACAGCTCTGTGATGGACAGCATTTTTTTAATTTTCTTATTTTATATTCTACTGGCTTAAAAATAAGTTGCAAATGCATTTTTATAATGGAACAAGTAGAGCTGCATTTGGAAAACAACTGATTTTTCTGCTTATGTGCTTCTGCAGATATTAAGTCTACCTAATGGCTTGTTTGTCATGTCATCTCTTAAATTCAGTAAAAATCAATTTAAAATATCTTTTTTTGAGGTCCTGTTTTAATACAACAGTCACCCGTACCGTAGTGGAAATAGGCACAAAACTCCCCCAAAATACAACAACAGCCCCTGCTTTTTCGTAAGGCATTTGAAATCTCATACCTGTGCAGCCTGAAACCTCCTTTTGTGTGTCGCTGCTTTGGCTTCAGTGCCAACACTGGCCTGGAAACCCAGTTCAGACATCCCAACAAGAGTGAGATTCTGGGAGATGAACAGCCCTTCAGATATTTTTGAAGTGCTGGTATGAAACCAGTTTTGTGTCAGCCTCAGCTTTGCGGCCTTTCTCACTTCATGCTCAAAACAAATTAGCACATAAAGATACTATGGCATGTTTTGCACAACACTGAGTGCTCCCAGGGTGAGAAGTTTGGACAGAAGCCTCCATTTCTTATCTGGATTGCAAAAGGCAGAATATTATTTGGTCCTAAATTCTCCAGCTAGCTGAACCTCAAGAGGTGGAAATGGCTGTATTTCTGAATTTAAAATCTGGAAGGCAAATGGGTGGGATTTCTTGGGGAATGAGAGTAGCAGCCTCATATTAAAATTGTGCTACCATAGGAAACTCTTTCAGGAATTTGTACTGAAAACACCACCCTAATTTCAGTTTGAAACAAACAGCATTTAACGTGTCCTTGTGGTATGTGTGCAGCCTATTTGCCAACAGATTTTTTGTTAACTCACTATGGAAGCATTCCAAGGAATCTGTACACTGTAGGTAGCGGTCCTTTACGCCCCTGTGTAATCTGCCTTTAGAACGTGTCCTGCAGAGGAGTTTATGCCCAAACAGGTTATATACTTTGGGCAAAATCCTCCATTAAAGCGACCAATGGCACATTACAACTCTGTAAAATGTAGGTACAGGAGGTTCTGCCTTTTCAAATGATTCCAGTAAGTTTGTAGAAAGACTGCAGATTCCTTACTTATTCATGTCTGCCCTTTCTAGCAAAACTAAGTAAAGTGGCAATAGTTCTACTCATTTTTCCATTGATGGGCTTTTTCTCAGGGTTCCAGTGAGATAAAAAAAGCCTCCCCCTCCAAGCAAGATAGCACAAAAGAAGTTATTTGGCAAACATAATTGGAGTATTGAAATAAACTGTAACATGGAGCATAACATGCCTGAGAAAGGAAGAGGGATATTGTTCCTGAAGCAAAAGTGAGTGGTAGCCCTTTATTTTCCTGCTTTAGGAATAGTGCAATGCCTATTCTTCACCAGGCTTTTAGGCAGAACCTCAGCCCATGAGCCAAGTGATGACCTTCACCCGGGCAGCCCTGCAGGGAACGCGAGTCACAGGCCGGCGAGTGCTATGAGCACTGCTGACTCCTCTTTGCCCCATCTGCGTGGAGGGGTCTGCGCTGCCCGCCAGCCATGCTTATGGCAACGTCTGCATTTGCATGTGCTGGGGACAAGAGCAGCTCACCCTGCCTGCAGAATAGACTAGACTAGTCCAGTTGGAAAGGATCCACGACGATCACCTAGTCCAGCTGCCTGACCACCTCAGGGCTGACCAGAAGTTACAGCATGTTGTTAGGGGCACTGTCCAAACATCTCTGAAACACTGACAGGCTTGGGGCATCGACTGCCTCTCGAGGAAGCCTCTTCCAGCGTTTGACCATCTTCTCGGTAAAGAAATGCTTTGTAATGTCAAGTCTAAACCTCCCCTGGTGCAGCTTTGAGCTGTTCTCAAGCATTCTGTCCCTGGATCGCAGGGAGAAGAGCTCAGCACCTCCCTCTCCACATCCCCTCCTCAGGAAGCTCCAGAGAGTAATGATGTTGCCCCTCAGCCTCCTTTTCTCCAAAGGAGATAAACCCAGCGTCCTCAGCCACTCCTCAGAGGACATGCCTTCCAGCCCTGTCACCAGCTGGGTTGCCCTCCTCTGGAGGCACTCGGGAACCTTCTCAAACAGTGGGGCCCAGAACCATAGCTCTGCACGCACGACAAAGACCTGGTTGCAGCGCTGTCCTTGGCTAGTGGCTAGCTCCAAGCTAATAATAAACTCTCCACACCGCTCTGTGCCTGGTAACTAATTGAGCTTAAATACTGTGGTGAGATAGGTGAGCGTGTTGAGATCTGTCAACCCGCTATCGAAATACACCAGCTAAAGATAGGAAGTGCCATTAAACTGATGTACTAAAGCACATGCGGCACACCATGCATAAAAGGTTCACCATGTTAAAGTACAAAACCTCTCACGTGGGATGAGTGTGGTGATCTTTTGGGCACTAAAATAACTTGGCTTGTGGTGTCAGCATAGCTCACTTCAGAAGATTTTTGGGCATGCCTTAATTAGAAACATTGCTCCAGAAAAGCAGCTGCCACAGATTAGCAAGAAGTCACCCAAAAAACCACCAAGCCTGTTTCAAGGGGTGTTTTAAACAGCCTGGTGAAGCAGCCAGAAGCGAGACCAGCAGCAAGTCAGATCCACCACCTCATCCTCATGTTACACCGACATTTTCCGATTGTCTGGCCGGAATGGGGACACTGCAGCCAGAAACGAGACATGAATACTGATGGCATCACCCACGCTTCCACAAGCTATAAAAAGACATATTTCCTTGTGTGCTACCCCATGCGTGCCTGGAGACACCCACAAAACTATAATTACACCGTTACACGGCCAGGTGCTCATCAATGGCAAAGCTGAGGAACGTCCAAGCCAGAGATAGTGTGCTGCGACTTGTCACCGATACCTTGTAAGTCCATTTGACAATGTTACATGGAGCGTTTCCCACAGATTAGCTGCAACTCTGCTCGCTGGCAGAAAAAAAAAACGCAGCCTCAGCTCCCCAGAGGGATCTGGCACATAATTTCCACCAGGGTTTCCCCTGTGTTAATGGAGAGGTTTAACCCTCACCTGATAAGCTGCGTAAAACCATTTTGCTTTCATGAAGACATATAAGGGAAAAGACATCGCACTCGCTTCAAGCCAGCCTCTAGGAAGCAAAAATTGAAGGCTAAAAAAGGCACTGATATTCTCTGTCCGCAGAGAATATAAAACACCCCAAGGTGGTGTTAGCTCTGCTCGCAAAGAGGGAAACCGAGGCAGAACATCACCGAAATCTCCTGGGGACCAGCACACCCCCTCGTTTCTGAACACCACCCTAGTTCCTGTGGTATTTAGTATTAGCTGAGTTCCTGTAGTATGTACCTCCTGGACACCTCCTCAGTAAATCCTCCTACGCGGTGAGCAGTAGGTATTTTCCCCCTTCCTTTGCAGCTGTACGTGGCACATTGCGCAGCCTGCTGAACTCACGCCAGCACTCTGCAATTTAAAACCCTCTAAAGCAGGTCACCCTGAGCACGGTGGCAACAAAACCCTCCCTAAATTCTGCTTTTAAAAAAATGTTTTGGTGTTATCCACCAGGATGAGATCTGCTACCACCACCTCCGGAGCAGCGTACCTGCCGTGCTGCTGAGGAGCAGACGGCCGTGCTGGCCAGGGTGAATGGCCAGGGACTTCCAAGAGCTTTGAAACAGGAACCTGCGGTGCAAGGAGCATCTGGGAAGCCTTAGCACTATGTGAACTTTGCACAGCCCGGCAACAACTGTTGCTATAGGATTTCCATACATCCTTTCACACGCTGGCTCTGGTGATGAATCAGCTCTGCGAGAGCGGATCAAATGCCCAGGACTCCAGATGAATCTGTGCCCCAAAGCCTCGCCCCAAACCCCAGCTGCCAGGACGCAGCACCGCGGGGGAAGGGCGATGGCCCCAAGCCCCCCAGCTGGGCTCCAGCATCCCCCACCATGGCCGGAGCCCCCCTCCAGCATGCTGGGGCAGTGGCATGGATCCTGCTCTGCCCTGGGATGCTGTCGCCAGCCGGGCGGTCATGCCATCACCCCTGGATGCCAAGTGGCTTGGCTTGGAAAAATGGGACAGACTAAAATTATCCCTGAGCCCGCGTGCCCTGCGGGTTGGGATGAAACCTACACCCCATAGGACGTCAGCGGGCAGTGGCTGGCACGCAGGGCTGCCCGATGGCTGGCGCAGATAGGGGCACAGGGTACGTCCCCTCTGCTCGGGCTGTGCCTGTCTCACCACCACCCCGGACCCCTGGGGAGCTGGCAGGGGGGACACCGGGGTGACAAATAAAGCCTGAATTGAGCAAATTCCCTCAGCCTGGAGCTCAGCCGGAGGAAAACCCACCGCTGCCCCCCCCGCCGTGGGTGCTGGCGAGCCAGAGGGACGCCTGCCATCCGCTGGGATTTGGCCGGTGATTCCCCCAGGTCAAATTCAGCTGAATCTTGGCTCCATCGCCACAGGTCCGTGGGCAGCCGGAAACTCCTCGGTGCTCCCAGCGGAAATCTGGCCCCAGGCTCTCGCACATGCCCTGCAGAAAGCGGCAATTCAGGACTTCATCCCCCCGCATTCCCAGGAGGCCAGGGGCAAGGGGACAGGGTCCAGCCCATGCTGGCCCCCCGGCCCCGGCTACCAGCTGCTGTCCTGTGCTCACCAGCACATCTCCTGGTGATGCCAGAACCCGGCAGCCCTTCCTGGCCCAAATAATATTGGGGCTAGTTCCCTGTCCACTCTGTTCCCACGCAAAACAGGATCTGGCTGGTCCCCTGCAAAAGGGGGATCCCTGGGGAAAAGGGTAGGGACCCCACAGAAACCCTGGGACCCTCCCCATACCCAAGGGCCTTCCCTGAGCAGCAGGGGCGTCCCCGAACCCCACAAACCTTCTCCAATCCCCAGGACCAGCCCCCAACCTTCCCCGAGCCTCCCAGACTCCCACGGGTCTGAGGCAAGAGGGGCGGGGGGGGTTCCCCCAGCCCGGGAGCATCCTGCAACCCAGTCCCATCCCCAGAGCCCCCTCCAAGCCCGCAGGGAGCTCATCCACCAGCGTTGGGGCTGAGAAGGCAAAAAAAGCACCTTTCCCCTCCCAAATTAAGGAAATCCCCCTGGGACAGGAGTGCAAACACCATTTAGGGGCACAGCACAGGAGCTGTCACTGCATGGTGCATCCTTACCCCCTTCCCACCACCCGGCCTCCCACGGCAGAAGCCAAGGCGGCCGCTCCAGAGCATGGAAACCTTTATTTTGTTAAAAGGGGGAGTGCTTGGTGGGACCGAGGGCTAGGGTGGGTGCAGGGGAGGGTGGGATGCCCCAGGGGGAGCAGGGGATGGCCAGGGTCACCCATGGGACTGAGGCACCTTGGGCCACACAGGAATTGGTCCTCAGTCACGGATCACATGTGGCAGACGCTGAGCTGCTGCCAGGTTTTTGAGGAGGGGGTCTCTCCACCAAGACACCCCCAGGCAGGGCACTGCGGCAGCTCCAAGACCCAGGCTCCAGGTGGGACGTGGAGGGGAGGACTGGTCCCTGAGCCTTGCGGCAGTGAGGGGAGGAGCAGCTGGGAGCACGGGGAGCACGTGGACAGCAAGCCAGCCAAGCAAGAGTCTCACGCAGGAAGCCAAAACCCAGGTGAGCACAACTCAAGCCCGCTGAGGTGGGGGTCTCCAGGGAGACGCAAGCCCCCGGCATGCCACCGCGAGCCCAGCAGAGCCTGGGGACAGTCACCGAAGGCTGTTGGTGGACCAGCTCCTTGGGCGAGCAAGGGGCATAGCCACCGAGGTCCCTTCGGCACTGCCTGCCACTGCGGGTCAGCAGGAGGATCCGGGAAAGACGAGACAACCTCAGCCTGAGGGCAGCCGACCCCGGCACTGCCCGAGCTAGCGAATGCTGCCATCTCCCTCGCTGCTCTGCAGCTTCTCCCGCTCAATGGACCACACCAACTCCTGGACGAACTTCATCTCTGAGGCCACCTGCTTGGCCAATGCCTCGTAGTGGTTCTCCAGCTTTCGGTAACGCCTCTTGAGGCCGTTGGCCACCTGCACCACGCTCTTGGTCTCCTCCTGCGCCTGCTTCTTCAGGGCCTCCGTCTTCTGCAGCTCCTGACGGATCTGGCGTAGGTCCTGGCTGATGCTCTCGTTCTCCTCCTTGTACCACGACTCCTTCTCTTCATAGATGGACAGCAGGGCCTCGATGTCCTCCTGGAAGGACTTCTTGTTCCTCTCCAGCTCTCGGAGGCTCTCCTCAGCTGCAGCCACCTCCTCCATGACCTTGGAGAAGCGCTCAAAGTTGATGTACGTGTTGTTTGGTGGCATGCTGGAGTGAGACTTGATGGTGTACTCCTTCAGGCGCGTAGTCTTCAGCCGGCGGCGCTCGGGCTTCTTACAGTTGTCTTCATTGCGGACGTTCCTCCTCTTGATCACCTGTGAAGAGGGACAGCCGCAGGCATGGGGTGCAGCCAGGACAGCGGGAGCCGGACAGCTTGGCACCCACCCATGGTCCCCTGGCAGCGCAGCCACCAGCTGCACCAAACCAGTCCCAGCTGGGGGCTGGAAGAGCAGTGGAGAGCTGCCAACACGTGAACACCCACCCTCGACCCCTTGGATGTTTAACACCCAAAAGGCACCGATTCTTTAACTTCTCACCTTAATCCAGGGGTGTTCCAAGCTTTGAGCAATGGTCATCCGCTTCCTGCAACAACAGCAAGGCTTGTGACCGGACCAGTGGCGTTGCTGCCGCTGTCCCAGTTAAACTCCTAGAAGAGCAGCTTGGATCCTACCAACTTTGGGGCACAGATGAGCCCAGACAAACTGGCTGTACTCAGGGGCCACCCCAGACAGGGGATGCATCCAACTCCCATGCCCTCAGCCAGCCTCCCAGGAGCAAATACACGCAGAAGAGCCCTGTCTCTCACTTGGGGTCCTTGACGAGCAGGCGGCGGATGAAGTCCTTGGCCAGCTCACTGGTGTTGCTGAAGTACTCCTCGTCGAAGTCGTAGTTGACGGCGGATATGTTGGTCAGGGTCTCTTGCTTCGTTTCCCCCAGGAAGGGGGAGGCTCCGCTCAGCCTGCGGCGAGAGCGGGCTGTGACACCCCAACAAGGTGACAGCCCGAGGCAGCAAAGGCCGTCTCCCCCAGACTCCCCTTATACTCACAGGATGTAAGTGATGACTCCAATGCTCCTGGAAGAGAGAGGAAGATGAGGATGAAGGCCCACAGAGTGCTGTTGGTCCCCTCTCCCTGCACTTTCAGCAAGAGGGGAGATACGCCGGCACGACCCCAGTCCCGCGGACCGTCTGCTGGTGCCACTGGAAGGTGCTTGGGAGGGGGACTCACTCACCACATGTCGGCCTCCAGTCCCAGGGGTTCGTAGTTCACAATTTCTGGGGCTTTAGAAGGAAAAAGGGGAGAAAACAGGCTTATTCTGGGGGAAAGGCCTGTCCCCAGGGACACATCCCAGCCGCTGCCCAGCATGCCCCACCAGGTCTTTGGGCATCTCTCTGGGACTAAGCCAAAGCTTTCAGAGCCCGGAGGAGCCCAAAGGAACAACCGCCAGCTGGATCTCACCTACAAACTCCGGAGTCCCAAATATATTCTTGAATTCATTCCCAGCTTCAATCTTGTGGGCAATCCCGAAGTCGATGAGTTTGATGCGAGGGTTTGGCACGTTCTTGTCCAGCAGCATGATGTTCTCTGGCTGCGGGGGGAGAGGAGCGGGACTTTACCCCCAAACGGTGGCCCGTGGAAGCCTTGCGCTGCCCTGGGCTCCTCTCCCCGGAGGAGAGGATACGTGCCTCAAGTAAGAAGAGATCCCAGAGACAGCCCCACTGCTCTGCAGGAGCCTGGATGCTCATCCTCGCTCCCCAGCTGCCGAGCACGGGGTGCTCGCACCTCCTAGACCTCACCTTCAAGTCGAAGTGGGCGATGTGCTTGGAGTGCAAGTAGTGCACCCCATCCAGGATCTGCTTGAGGAACTGGGTGGCCTCCTCCTCTGTCAGGGACTCCTTCTCAGCCAGGAAATCAAAGAGCTCGCCGCCCGAGACCAGCTCCAGTATCAGCACCACATCCGTCTTGTTCTCGAAGATGTCATGTAGCGTGATGATGTTGGGGTGCTGGATCTCCCGCAGGATGTCTACCTCCCTCTCGATCTCCTCCCGGCTCACGCCCCGACGGCTGGATGACAGCCGACGCTTCTTGATGAATTTGGCCGCGTATTCCAGACCTGTTTTCCTCTCCCGGCATTTTCGTACAATGGCAAACTGGCCACTGTGGAATGCAGGGAGGAGGTGAGGAGAAGACCTCCTGCATCGCACGTGCCAGCGAGGGCTTGGCAGCGGGGTCAGCACCGGCACAAGGATGGGGGACGCTGCGTGCAGGGAGGCTGTGCTGCGCAGGAGGATGCACAGTTTCCCTGGGGTCTGTCAGGAATCAGAGTCCTCCTGGCACGCAGCCAAGGATGCCTGCCTGCTCCCAGCGCTCTCCTGGGGTTTACACACCCTGGGACCACCGGAGCAGGTGTGTAAACTCCAGCGCTGCCTGGGATGGAGGAAGGAAATTTTTCCCAGGGATGCAACAGCTGCTGTGGGCTGCTTGGGTGCTGCTGTGATCACCCAGGGTAGGAGATGACGATTGGTCCCCACTTCCATCCAGGAGCCCCCGGGCTGCTCCCAGGAGGGAACCCCAGAGCCCGGCGGTCCAAGGGGACCATAAAGCTCTGATGGGGAAGGAGGGCAGGGCAGGGAAATGCCTGAAATAAGAGTAACCACAGCTGACAGCTTAGTTCAAAGCACACGGTGGTCAGGGGCCGGGGGAGGCAGGGCTCTGGGCACCCGACCCTTGTCCCTCCCCACCCTGGCTGAGCCCCCCGCGGCCCCTCTGCCAGGAGGCATGAGGGCCCCTCAGCACCTTTCCCTGGGGATAGGATCCGGCCCACGTCCCCAGGCTGCTCCCTGCCGGTGACAACGTGCAGTCCCCGTCACCGGCCTCCGCGTGTGCCTGGCCCCGACACTCCTTTATACGTCCCCGGATCATGGCCGGGGCCACCCACAGCCCACACCGGGGCAGGGACCAGCCTCGCCCAGCTGGGATCCGAGCCCCGGGCACCACGTCCATTCCCACGGCTCCCCATGGCTCACACCAGACCGCAGCTACAGCGCAGCCCTGAAGGGACTCAGAGCAAGTCCCTGGAAGCTCCCCCCCTTTTAAAAAAAATGTTAAAACTACCCAAAACATTTCCACTGCACAATTATTTCCCAGTGCCCAAGAAGCCCAGGGAGCCATGGCTGTGGCAGAGCCCAAGTCCCTGCGGTGCCGGCACGGGGCTGACATGGCTGAGGCAGCACCAAAGGATCCAAACCCAGNGCATCCTGGATGATTAAATCCCATTTGCATGCAGTGATTCACCCCCAGATCTGTCCCGCAGGCGCAGAGCCGAGCGGCAGTGACAGAGAAGGGCCGGAAGCTGCCAGCACCGGCCCGGCAGCCCTGGCCATAGCTCTGCAGGGAGCTATGAGGCCTGCCCAGACATAGGAACGAGTTTAACGTTAATGATCACCTTTTTTTTTTTTAATATATAGCTGCTAGAGATGCCTGGCTTACAGCACAGGCCCCTGCCCACAGTCTGCAGGTAGCACAGAGGTGGCACAGGGGATGCCACCGGTACAGGGACACCATGAGGGCTGCACCAGCTGGGTGAAGCTCCCAGCCCAGTGCTCGGGCAGGGGGTGCAGACATGGAAGCCCCCCCAGAGCACGGCAGGGTGTCACTCACCTGCCCAGCTCTTCCCCCATCTCATAGAAGTCCTCCACGCTCTCCTGCCGGAAGGTGGACATGGCTGCAGGGCCCTGGCAGAGCTGAAGCCACCCCGTCCCCGCGAGCAGAGGACACCGGGGAGCAGCCAGGGATCAGCACCTGCGGTACCAGAAAAAGGGGTTTGTGCTCCGGGAGCCACACAGCAACACAGCAACGGACGGGCCCCTGCTCAGGGCCAGGACCTGGCGCAGGGACCCCATCCCCCCGGGGGAAAGAGCGCAGGGAGCCCTGAAGCGTTGCAGCCCCACACCGTGCTGCGCCGTGGGGCAGCTGGGGCCGAGCTGCAGATTGTTCCTGGGCCCCCCCGGCTCTCATCACACCCCAAAGCCAGTGGGACCCCCCAGCCAGCCTGGCCCCGCGGGGATGCCCTGGAGGGAGAGGAGGGAAGAGGGGCGGTGGCTGCGTGGGCCCCATGGCCGCCCAGGGCCCCCCGCTCGATGCCAAACCCCTGTCACCGCGGCCAGCGACACCCGGCTGCGGTGGAGGGAGACCCCCGGATCCCACACAGCCCCCCAGTCCCCCACAGCCCCGCCAATCCCCC
>VZTL01057433.1:0-11242 GCA_013400535.1 Scopus umbretta | reverse complement strand
CGGGAGCCCTCGCAGCGGCCCCGGCCCGGCTTTAGTTGTCTCGCCGTGGCTGGGAGGCTGGCGGCGGGACGAGCCGTGCCCGGCGCTGGGGGTGCGGGGGTAAAGCCCCCGGCTCTCCGCGGTGGGGAGGCTTGGGGCAGCCTCTGAGGCTCCTCCACGCTGGGGCGAGGTGAAGTGTCTTTGCAGCAAACGTGCCTGAAGCTGCGTTGTGCTTCTGAGGTGGATCATGCACCCCATCGGGCGTTCTGGGGGCAAGGGTCTCCGCTCTGCTGCGGATTTCTCCTTTTTCCTCTGGGTCCCCATTTGCTGGCACCTCTGTGGGAGCCAGGACTTCTCCATGTCCCGCTGTTGGTGCGTGGTAGCGCAGAGGACCGGCTGGCAGCACTTGAGTGGGCTTTACCCAACAGTGTTGTGGGAAAGCCGGCGCTGAGGGTGCTTACTGAGCAATGCTAATGGATGGAAAGCGTTTAGCGCCTGCAGGATCAGTTCATCATTGAGGACATGGCGAGCTGGTTGCAAAAATAAGATTTGGAAGACTCTTGTTTTAGGAGGCACTGGCCCCTCCCTGCTCTTGGGACCCTCTCGGTGTTGTGAGCTGAGCCCAGGACTCCGGAGGAGGAGATGCACTTCCAAGGCATTGTGGTTGCCCCCATAGCGGGTGTTTGATGGGCTCTGTGCCACGCACATGCCAGGCTTCCTCAGGGGGAGGAATAGACTTTAGCGTTAATGATCTCAGTAGTTAATGTGATCTCTTTCCTGCTCATGTTATCATGCAGGTCTGAGCCTCAGTGACAGNTTTTATTTTTTTTTTTTAATTTAATCCACAAAGAAGAATGGAGTGTACGTTAGGGGAAAGAGACCTGCTGGGTCTCTGCTTCTGTGGGGTGTTTTTTTTTGTTTTTTTTTTTTTTTTTTACTGTGGGACAGCTGGGATTTCTTCTTGAATTCCTGTGTTTTCCACAAACCAGGAAGGATATTAAGTGACTACGTGTGGGTACCTATCAAGTATATTTTCAGGACAGCTTGCATTTTCAAAAACATACACTTGATAAGCTTGTCTTGTGCATCCGTAAGGCTGCTTTGTCAGAAGAGAGAACTGAAACATCAATCTGATGAGACTCTAGCAGCAGTTTTAACAAATAATTTCTAGTTCTTAGTCTGATGGAAAGTCACCGTATAGTATGGTCTTTGAATCTGCTGACAGTTACAGACCTTCTGAGTTTCCAGAGCAGCAAGATAGTAAATTTTTGAAGATGGAGATAGGTTTTTTTACTGCTTATCAAAACACTGAAATCGATAGTACCAGTGCAGCAGCAAAGGTAGCTACTGGCTGTGGTCATGGAGGAGTGCTTGGCAAAGCACCCAAATAGAGTTTGGAGGCATTGTTCTCATGGGAATATATTTCTCTCTTTAATAGTGTTTTAATATCTTTCCGCAGTCTAAAAACCATAGTATTTTTTTTAAAGATCCTGTATATGTGGGAAGGACTCTGGAAGTTTGGTTTTTTTTTTCCCCATACAGATAATATATAAGTGCACTGAAATACAGTACGAAAGGGTTGGTGGCGCCAGTTCACATTCATTTTCTTCCTTTGCCTTACGCTAATACCATTTCAGATGAAGTTTTTAATGTAGTTCTCTTACCTGAAGGTGCCTGGGAAGTTCGGATGCTTTGAGCCTCTCTGGTACAGGAGCTAATGTGCTCTTTCCTGTGTGGGGCCTGCTGTTTGAGATGTTTTCCTTTGTGGTCACTCTTGCTTCCAGTCAAACTGTCTTGAGGATGCTTAGCATCTATCACAAATGAGTTTTGAGTGATGTGATGACTATCATGCTGTTTCTCTGATTTTGGTGGTATTTCAATTGATAGTCTCCTCTGTATTTGCTTTGCTCAATCAAGTACCTAAGAAATGGGGTGCTCATCGCGTGAATAACAGCTGGTTTGAACAGAAGGTTTAGTGTCTTTCTTATAAGGGATTTTTTTAGTATTTTGGATTCCAGTTATAGAGTATAGTGAGAACTGACACTTTGCATTTTTATAACTGTAAGATCATTTTTAATTTTTTATCCCCTAGAACATGGTGATGAGTTTCCGAGTCTCAGATCTTCAGATGTTGCTGGGTTTTGTTGGCAGGAGTAAAAGCGGACTTAAACATGAACTAGTCACCAGAGCATTGCAATTGGTCCAATTTGACTGCAGCCCTGAAGTGTTCAAGAAAATTAAGGAGCTCTATGAGACTCGCTACGCCAAGAAGAGTTCTGAAGTCGCGCAGCCTCAGCCACAACAGCACCGGTCTCCTGAGGCACTCTCCATACATTCATCGTATGACCGCGGGAGCACTGTTGCTCGGACTTCTATCTCCACTACTAATATTGACTATCCTGCGCTCTATGGGAAATACCTTAACGGACTGGGAAGGTTGCCGCCCAAAGTTGCGAAGCCTGAAGTTCGTCTGGTGAAACTTCCCTTCTATACGACTTTGGATGAACTATTGAAGCCAACAGAATTAGGTGAGTTCTCAGTATGCTGGTGTGTGTATGGTGGACTCAGTCTGGAAGAGGAAAGTGAAAGGGGTTTCAGTGTCAAAAATGTTTTTTGAAGGATCTGTAAAGTGTGCAGAGGAGAGAGTGATTGGTATGGTGGTGGATGCCTTCCTCTCCCCCCTCTTTCCTCTCATACTTAGAGTTCAGAGAAGAATATTTAGATCTGAGGTGTTTTTCCCTTGCCTTAAAACAGGAATATGGTCACTTTGAGATGTAGTTTGAAAACCCATCTTGTTTGGCTGTAGCTTTCACATCCTTCATTGGAAATGCTGTTGTGTTGCACCTTGCAGTCTTTTGCTATGAATCATAATCCGTCTTCCATCTCGGTAATTTGGCAGTATATTGATGAAAATCTTTCTGTGTTGGTGTCGCACCTATGCTAAGCAAGTATGTTGGTATATTCTACACTGATGCTATTTTTCAGTGCTTAAAATACCTGACCTAAAGCCTCCTATGGATGAAAGAGGGTGGTACACACATCAAACAATGTTTATGACCTTTTTTCTTTTTTTTTTCTTTTGTGCTTCTCATAATTATTTGTGCGTGATTCTGTGTATTTTGAGGGGCAAATAGGAAAACCAGAAGAAGTGCTTTTTCCCACCCTGGGGCTAGGAGACTGATTTTTCATTATTTTAATTCTGAGAAACAGAGAGTATTGTCACTGATGTTAAATGTAATGGTCTTGTAGCGAAGACAGTATATACAGAGGAGAAGTGTCATTGTAGTCGTCTGAGCTGCAGCATCTCAAAGTCAACATGGTAATATCGGGCTTTGCTACTAAATGAACCTAGAACTTGGGAAGCTGATTTTTCGTTGCTGAAAAAAATGTTTGATATGTGTGTGGATTGGTGGGGAAAAAAAAAGATTAATATGATTGTGCAGGTATAAAAAAAAAAAAAGGACTCATCACACTTCATGTAATTTTCATCTTCATTTGGGGTCATTAAATACGTTAATACTGTGACTGTTTAAACAGTTGAGGGGTGACTGCCAGTGTAAAGCTAAAATATTTTAAATGCTGTTTGGGGAATGGGTTAGTTCAGTCTTAAATGTGGGGTGGCATTTGTTAGTCAGGAACTCAAATGTAGTATTTTGAAGGAAAACAAATTTTCAAAAGGTTGAAACATCCAGAGAGAGGAGAAGAGCCTGGGTATACTTACTGTGATTAACAGATTTTGTTAAAAGTTGACATTAGATCGTCTATAGCAGATCAGAACTGAGGTCTCATTAAAGTTAGTATCTCACCTCTGTTAGCTGACACCTCCCTCGGGTCAGCTTGTTCCCTAAAGCGTGTTTGACTAATTTTTCCCTTTTGATGAGAGTGTTTTCCACAGAACGATGTGGGATTGGTGGTGAGTAGCTGGGTATGAACAGATGTTTGGTTTTCATTGTCCTAGTCAGCTGTTCAGAACCTAATGACATCTCCTAGACACTTGTTTAATTTTCCCAGCCCGCAACTGTAATTCCTTCTGCCTATGCTGATGTGAATAAAGCAGCATTTGTTTCTTTGTAAAACCGGGGTTATTTCAACACTGCATAGATACCGGCTGCTCCCCATTGCTACCTGGAACAGCCAGGTCCTGGAATAACTTTGATATTAGAAGTTATGCTTGTATGGGGCTCTGCTTAGTGTAGAAGGATGATAAAACAAAGCAGTCTGAGAAAAATTGAGTGTTTTTCCATATGGAAGCTGCACCAGTCCATGCTTCGTTGCCCGGTTTTCACGTTCTATGTTTGGACCAAGCATAAGCTCCATGTCAAACTTCTAATGTGAAAGCACCTGAAAGAGATTTAAGATCTCAGACCAATTTAGAAACACCTTGTAGTTCCCCATTTCCCAAGGCTACAAAAGAGGTATTTTAAGCATATAGCCGTGGTGGGAGTAGAGGAAGCTTAATTTATATGTTCTGGACTTCAATTGGAAGCATATTTATTAATGAAAAGGCTCTCTTGCCTCTTTGAGATGATTGCCTTGAGATCAAAGGTGAGGTGCATGATGCCTAATTTGGTCTGTAGGCAAGCAGATTCCTTGAGGAACTATCAAATTACTATTAGACTTGTAGACTAAGGTGGCTTCAGCTAAAAGCAGATTAGGTGCTTTGTGAACCACCTAATATCTTGTATTTGGTAACTGCACACACAGTTTCAGTTAACTCGCATACTAAACTCAATACTTAAATTATCTATACGAAAACAGCTTCTGCCGCAGCGTTCTGGTTTGGTCTGAGGATGTCAACATGAAAGAATTCTTCTCATTTACTGAAATCACTGCAATTCTCTTGGGTAAATAAGGCTTAAAATTAAGATTGATCAGATAGCTTTTTAGAGGGAATGAGTACTAATATCGTTCCTGCATTGTATTTTAGGTAGCTAACAAGCGGAGTATTTGTGAGCTCTGTGGTATATGAGCACGTTGCTGATAAGTGTACTTATTCTCTGGCACCTTTTTGGGTAAAGCAGTATGAATATAGTTTTTCACAGGAATAGTGTGCTGTAAGGAATTCTGAATTATTTTTTTTTGTTCCAAATGTTAGCTGTGACAGCCTGTACTTGCTGCAGATACTGAGGCTTCTGGTCTTCTCCTGGAGACATGCCAAAGGAGATCTTGCGGTGCAGCTGTGGGAGCAGAAAGCCATGTAGGCTGGAAGTCCTGCCACTGTCAATGTAAATGGGATTTGTTTGGTTTTGCCCTTTTAACAATACCTGCCTTGCAGCGGTGGTGTTGCTCTTCTGTCGTGTGGAAGTAGTAAAACTGCTGCTCCAGGCTTCTGGAGCCGGACTTCAGTTGCTTTAAGTGGGGCCACCGATTCTGTGGCAAAGGCAACTGCCTTCCCCTCGCTGCAGAGCAAACGACGCTGCATTGGGCGATTTCCAAGGAATCCCTGCAAAAGCATGTGCTCAAACTGTTAGTATATCCACCTAAACAAACTGTGGTATGCCTTAAAAATCAGTGCTTCTACCGCTTACAAAACTAAAAGATGGTCAACTTGCCCTGTCTCTTTGGCTCCCCACATGAACACAAGTGACCTTCAGTCTAGTCAGAGTAGTTCCGATAGCCAAAGAGGGGGAAAAAAACCCCAAAACACTGATATATTGTATTGTGCCCTGAGGTGGGCTGTTTTGAAGGTGGAGGGATGTGAATGAGGACTTGGAACAAGCTCCTCAGCCCTACAAAAGCCTCCTGCCAGCAGCTCCTCTCTGGCTGATCTACCTTTGGGATCTCCAGCCATGGTGATGACAATGTAATCGCTTTTCCTGTGGCTATATAATGCCTTTAGCAAGTTTGACCAATAAGTATAATAGTAAGGAATGTTACCTTTAAAAAAAACAAAAAACAAAACAAACAAACAAACAAAAACCAAAAACAAAAGAAAAATCCCCTTGGTGCAGGGAAACCCTAAAACCCTGAAACAAATGTAGTCCTTATTTTGCATGGCATGGTCTAGCCTGCGAGATCGAGAGCTGCAGGTGAGGTTGGCTTCTCAGAATGGGAATCCATTGAAATTACATTGGGCTAAAGTCTTGAATATGGTTTGTCCAGTCCTTTTGGGTTTTGGAAGTTTTATGTCTTGACTCATCCTGAGGATTGCTGATTGAGCTCAGTCTTAAAAATTGATTTCCTGCTATTGTCAACTGTTAAAATAAATTGATCCCAGCAGCTGTTTTACAAGTCAAGGAGCTGGGTTGTGTGCTGAGGCATCTGTCCTGGAGAAAGGATGAAACTCAGTTGTCTTAAAATATTTTGGCTTTAAAAAAAACTAATTTTTTTCCTGGCTACTCAGCAAAGAAATGAATAGCTGATTAGGTCCCCTGAAAGTGTACCTGCTGGAGTTTGGGCTTATTTTCCAGCATTAAGATTTTGAAGAATTGGATTTTTATGCAGGTCTGTCTCAGAGCATTTTTTTCTTCCAGTCTTTTGGGGAAAGTTCTCTTGCACTTTTCTCCAAAGCATCCAGTTCTGATTGCTGTTGGCAACAAGGTATGTGTGTGGACACATCCTGAGTGTGTTTAGCAGAAAACAAAAATCTTCTTGATTTTTTTGTTTTCCCTTCAGCTCTTTTTTTTGTCCAGATAACATTAGAGTGCTTTGCGTGACTCCCCAGCAGCTTTCTGCGAGCGCAGGTGAGAAGAATAATTCTTGCCTGGAGAAGGGTCTTCACAGTGAGAAAGAAAGCAAATGGGGGGCACGTGCCACTGCTGCTCGTTTCTCTTACTTCACGCACAAAGAGGAGAGTTGTTAACTAAATAGCTGTAGAGAAACGTAGGCACCTGACTATTTTGTGTTTTCCTGTAACGGTGGTTGCGCAGTCAAACTGTGTATCCCATTGATAGCTGGTGCAAACTCGCCATCATACCCCATATGTGGTAGCGGTGGTCTTTCAGCCTCAGCCCTGGCGCGGTACTGGCTTCTGGTGTTGTCAGCAACTATTTGGCCTGTCACAGAAATGAGCAAATGACCTGTTTCGAAATTCAGTAGTGTGCTGGGTTTAATGCTAGAATATTTTGCTGGAGAGGTGATGGCAAATTTGTTGGATACTTCACAGGGTTGGACTTCTGTCGCTGACAGCATCCTCGAATGGCACCAGTCAGTGCTGCGGGCAGCCTGCTTTCAGCAGCCAGGCACTTTTTTTTTGTAAAAGAAGAGTGAGCAGATATAAATACAAAATAAAACATGAACAACTTCTCAGTTATCCTAATCAGGTTTGCTTTGTCTTCGTGTAGGTCAACAATCAGGAGGACAGTGTGTCTATAGACAGTTATTTAAGCAATAATATTAAAATGATTTCTTGTTGTTCTTATCATTCCTTACTTTCTAAAAATAACAGTCCTTATGAAATGCTCTACTTTTCAATGGTTGTTTTGGTCAAGAGACATTTGCATGGAAACTGGAATTAAATTAAAAGTCCATAGAGATACCTTAATATTTTTTTCTTTATTTATGAAGGCCCTTTTTGCATTTTTGAAGCTGAATTACCAAAGGGAATTATCTGTAGTCAGTGAATCAGATTGTCACTGTGTCTTCCAAGATCTTGGAGCTGCCGGGATTTTATCCTTCCTTCATCTCATTATATTCATAGACAGTAAAGCACGGTTTTTTACTTCTCAAATTCTGGTATATTGGCTTTGAATAAACTAGCAATTGAAGTGATGTGAAGAAAAAAACCCCAATTCTTGCTAAAAAGAAAAAATAAAAGCAGTTTTATCACTTCCTGTTCTTTGTGTTTATCCTGTGACTTTCCCCAGCCTTGACTTCAGTTGGAAACATGTACTGACAATAAAACTTAATGTGTTTGAATTTAATAAAAGGTACTAAGTGGAAGTCATAAAATAAGTTTTCCACATCTCAAACTTCATTTTAACCATGTTAAATGCATTTGATCTTAAAATTGTCGATGGATAAAAGGCAACAATTAATGCTGGCTTCTCAGTTAAGTGTTTCTGAAAGTGGGCTGCTGTAACACCCTACCTGTAAAGGCACCCTCAAGGTCATGTGTTTGTCAGCCGTGTTTTGTCTTACAGCTGTTTTCTGTGATTTCCTGCGCGCCCCCCCCCCATCTAAGCTGATCTTTGTTGTTGTTGTTTCCTTTCTTTTCCAGAATTGGTCCAATCAGTCTGGTGGTTTCATGCTTTCATGTCATGCATAGGTGGTTTCTTAGCTTCTTTGAGTTCTAGCCTCCACACTGTGGTGCCACTTATGGTTTCTTCTTATACGAACATGAGATTGTTGGCTCACTGATTATTTGAAGGGAGGAAAAAAAAAATAAAAAAGCAGGTCCAAATTCAGTGCGTACTATTAGTGTGCTAACTAGCAAAACAGGCAAGTAATAAATGACTAAAGCTGTAATCAACAGTACATTTACCAAAATGAGTGATTGTTGGAGTTCTGGTACAGCTGTATGGGAGAAAACAAGGCTTAGAAGTAAACATAAAAAAATTTTTAGAACGTAAAAAAATCACCTTGTGCTTAGCAATGTAAGAAGAGATAGATATTATCAGTTTGATGTACAGTCTGTTCTTTCCTCTTCAGTTCCACAGAATAATGAGAAGCTTCAGGAAAGTCCATGTATCTTTGCATTAACACCAAGACAAGTGGAGTTGATCAGAAATTCCAGGTACTTCTCATTGGGTATTAAGAGTTCAAGAAAATGTAGCGCTCTAATTCCTCTGCGTTCACTCTCTGTGGAAGCTTTTGTACTCTGCAAGGAAACACAGTTTGAGGACATTAGCAGACAGGCTACTTCTCAGCAAATAGCTTTGGGGGCGGTGGGAGGTATGATTTTACCCAAGTCCCCAGGTTTCACTTCTGCTCCTCTAATCTTTCTTTTGAATAGTACATTTGGGCAGGAAAAGCAGTATGAAATCATTGATGACCTAAATTCTCTGTTGAGCTTGTGTTGTGAATATTTGTGGATTTTTCTTTGCATCAAAAGTTCAAAAGTTGTCCTGTAATGCTGTTTGCATCCGAAAGAAAGCTTCCATGTTGTAAAGGATACTATAGTAACTGCATAAGAAAACATCTTGCACCTACACGAGGGTTTACCCTGACCTCTGCGGTGATGCAACTTTTGATTAACAATGAAACACCTAAGAGATATCAGTGCAGGCAGTAAGGGTTCCTCTTCTGCTGACCTGCTCCCTTGGTCCTTGCTGCTGCGAAAGGACAATGACACAGAAGAGGTCATCCAAAACTAAGCGTAAAGCCTTTAAGTATTTCTCTTTATGGTAAAATCATATCGTTATCATAGAGTCAGAGAAAGATGATGTTTCTTGAATATCCAGTGTTTGATTACTGTTGCAATCCCAGTAGGTCAACAGAAGCAGTGCAGGGGAAGCAGTTTGAAGACTTAACAGAAAGGAAATGATAGACCACAGAAGCCTTTAAGGGTGATAAACGGCTGCACGTGTTGTAGCTGATTCTTGATGATTTTTCTCCATATATTCAGATTTATGAGAAAACTCTCACTGTCAGTAACACAAATATTTCATAGCAGGGGTTTCGGCGAGAGTCTAGAGTCACTCAGCACAGGTCCGTCTTCTTCCACAGTTTGTGGGAGGTACCAGATGTGTTTCCCCAGATCTAAAACTGCCGCACCAGCTCCTGTCTGTCAGCTGAACTGAGGTTCCATCCCTTCCACCTCCAAAATCAAAACATTTATACTAAAACACTGGATTGGAATGTTAAATGCTTTCAGAGGCAAATCAAGACTAATCCCGAGTTCTTATTTACTGCCTTGTGTCCTGTGCAGTGTGTTTTACACCTGTGTATAGAGACTCCTAATAAAATACCCCCATTCTGGGAAAGTGTTGCTTTCCTGATACCAGTTGAAATCCTGTTATGAATAGCACTACTGAAGTAAGCAATGCTAACATTTATTCTACTGGTGCCATAATACTCGGTTCCTTGGTTTGCATGAACAGCTTTAGCTGAGAAATTGAACAGAGAGTCTTCAAAGAACACTCAGGTAGACCTGACCTTAGGACCTAGTTTTTGTAAATGCTTACAAATCAGCAAAAGGATGCCAGGCAAATTGATGTTTTTCACCCAACACCTTTACAGTTTTGAAAACCTGGAGAAAGGCTGTAGAACGGTGCATTAGGAGAAAAAAAAATTACAGGACTACTGCCATTTACAGAGGGAACTGTGCAATTTAAGTAAAATTTGGTAAAGTAATTCTTTAAAGGTCTATTTAAAAAAAAAAAGAAAACTCTTGAGTCTGGCAAAAGTGACAGCTGATTTTGGTTGTTCTGGGTATTTTGTGGGTTTTATGTTTGTTTGTTTGTTTTTACATAATTAATCTGAATTTCCTGTTTCTTGTTTAATTTACTAGGGAGTTGCAACCCGGTGTGAAATCGGTTCAGGTTGTGCTAAGGTATGTCTGAGCATGGGGTTGATTTAACATCAGGTGCAGAACAGGGGAGGAGGGAATGCACTACCAAAATATATTAACTTTCAGTGTGGCTTTCATAGCTACAAAGGTAACTTACAGTAAACTGTTTGTTCACATGCCTAACACAAGCATCTTAAACTCTACTTTCTAACCTCTTCCTACATGTACTGCTTGAGTTAGTGTGGCAGTAGAAAACCGCAGTGTGTCAGATTTTGCTGCCCAGGTGTCAAGCCAGCATCCAATCTGGGAGAGGCGAGTGGAATTGGCTTTGCTTTGGCCAGATGAGGGAGCATGGGTTGGTGTGGTGATGGTTGGCTGCTGGTAGCTGTTGATGTGCAGAGAGCTTTGAGCATGCAAACAGCATGGGGATATTGAGAGACGTGTCATTTCTTTGCAGAATCTGTTACACAGACACTAGTTCTCCTCAGGAGGATCAGTACCCTCCGAACATTGCAGTGAAAGTGAATCATAGTTACTGCTCAGTGCCGGTAAGTCAGCTCAGCCAGGAGATGTGACATTGCAACTTTGGAAGGACTTGTATAATTTAGAAGGAAATTGGTTTCCTGATGAATGCAGACAAGAAGCCAGAGTATAAAAGTGCACAGTTTAGTTTAAAGCTAATTTTCTAATGGATTAGCTATGTTGTTAATAAACTGTTCTTGCAAAAAGACTCGATCCTTTTTACTTTATGCTTGGTCTGACTGTTCCGCTCCCTCCTACCCCACTCCTTCAAAACTGTGGGTGAGTAGACTTGGTGAAGCTGATGAATAGATGTACCCACATAGAAGCAGCTTGAGTAAAAAAAAAAAAAAA
>VZTL01057432.1:0-11216 GCA_013400535.1 Scopus umbretta | reverse complement strand
GAGGAGAGGAGAGGAGAGGAGAAAATCCTACAATTTTTCAAGCAATAAGAAATTTAAGCAACATTTATTCCCAGTGGGGTGGGAAAAATACTTCTTATACATGTTGATGAAAAATAAAATAAAGCAAAAAAGAACCCAAAACCAAGTACAATAAAATACATTGCACCAATCATAACATTCAACCTAAAATTAAAATCAATACACATAAGAAAATGTAGACCATATGTCTTGATGAAGGACCCACAGTGCTTTAGTGTTTTCCTACTCTTTTATTCCTGTCCATAATGACAGCATATCACAAAGTTGGTAGTGGAAGCTTCAAGTATTAAATTACTGAAAAACCTCGGTCTTCAATAGTCTTTGAATTAAATTTATCAAAAAGGAAAACCACAAATTTATAAGAATAGTCCAAATCCCCACTGTGTCCAATAATCTTATGGCATAATTAAGGAATTTTATCAAAATAAACAGACCTTTTGAGTAGCTGACAAAGGCTGGAACTTTGCTCTTAGAATTTCTAATAATTTGAAGATTTGATTTATGCACATATCCATATGTATGTCATCAGAAAAATTACAAAATATTTGAAAAGAATGAAATAGATTTTTTGGTTGGGTTTGTTTCTTTTTTTTTAATTTCTCCCATTGCATGCTAACACTGTCCTCTGTTGCAGCCTCTGCATTAGAAGATAACCAAATCCTGATGACAGACTTTTTAAGAAGTCAAACATCGTACATGTATTACAGTTCAAACCTTGGGAAGCCAAGGTTAGCAGCAGCAGCTGCCATGTGATGAGAGGCATGTGAGGCTTATGAGATACCCAGGGAGGGACTGTTTGACTGGGTTTCTGAGCCCCTGACACCCATGGTCTGTGTGTGGGGAAGGACAAGGCAGCAGCAAGGATGACCATCTGCTGAAGGACACCAAGATGTGGTGAGGACTGTAGCCTCGCCAAACAGACCACCTGCTCCCAGGCTCCTGACCCAGTCATAATCTCCCTGCAGGGAGCTCAAGCAATGGTGACCACACAACAGAAAGCTATGTCCTCTGTGCCCCCTGTGGTATTAGCACCCACCAGGATTGATGTAGCTACCCAGGCAGTGCTCCTAAGGAAACATGCAGCCATCCAGGTTTCTGGCTGTGGAGTGTGCCCAAGGTTTCCATTGGTGTCTGAAGGCAGCAGTGAGAATGCCTCTGGAAGATGTGCCCAGGTAGAAGATTTGCTCTGCTTGGTGGCTGAGCTTCAGAAGAAAGTTGACAGGTTGAGAAGCATCGGGGGTCTGAGAAAGAGGCAAACTGGAGTAACCATACTCTGCTGTCACTCGTACAGAACTGTGAGGTAGACATAACACAGGACAAGGGGGATATCTCTATACTACACAGAAGGCAGTGATTTAAGGGATAGAAGTGAATGGGAACAAGTCTCTGCTCAGGACAGGAGAAGAAGCTTCTCCTTACCTACCTTGCCTTCCCAGGTGCTCTTACACAACAGATAGGAGGCTCTGGAATTAGAAGAATTGTCTTGGGAATATGGAGAGATTCAAATAAACTAGAAGCTAGAAAATATTATTCTAATTTTCAAGAAGGACAAGAAGGAAGATGCTGGTAATTGTAGGCCTGTCAGTCTCAGTGTCAGGTAAAATTATGGAGAATATTCTGGGAGCTATTGAAAACCATTTGAAACACAAGACAGTCACTGGTCCATATGGGTTCATGAGCCAACATAGGTTCCTGAAGGGAAAGTCATGCCTTACCAGCTTAATATCCTTTTCTAATAAGATTATCTGCCTAGGGGATGAGGGGAAGGCAGTGGATATGTTTGGGGTTTTTTTTATTATTTATTTTAGCAAAGTTTTTGATACTGTATCTCACAGTATCCTTCTGGACAAAATGTCCAACATACAGCTAGACATGTAAACAGTACAATGAGTGAGCAATTGGCTGAAGGGTCAGGCTCAAATTGTAGCAAATGGGGTAACACCTGGTTGGTGGTTAACCCCTAGTGATGTTCCCCAGGGCTCAGTTTTAAGGCCAGTTCTCTTCAACATTTTTATCAATGACCTGAACACAAGAGTTGAGTGCACATTAAGGGAATTTGCTGATGATACTAAATAAAGAAGGAGCTGTTGATTCCCTCAGTGGTAGTGAGGCTTTACAGCAAGATCTTGATAAACTAGAGTGCTGGGCAATCACCAGCTGTATGAAGTCTAACAAGGAGAAATGTCAGATTCTGCGCCTGGGATGGTGTAATCCTGGATGTATGTATAGGCTGGGGGACAGGAGACTGGAGTACAGCCCTGCAGAAAGGGATCTGAGGGTTTTAGTTGATATTATGCTCAATATGAGTTAACAACATGCCCTGGTGGCCAAAAGTCTGGCAGCCAACAATATCCTGGGGTGCATTAAGCACAATATAGATAACCAGTGGAAAGAACTGATTGTCCCACCATACTCAGCATTGTTGCAGCCTCACCTTGAGTACTGTGAGCAGTTTTGAGCTTCACAATTTAAGAAGGATATAAAAATATTAGAACATGCCCAGTGGGGAGTGACAAAGATAGTGGAAGGACTAGAGGGTATGACTTATGAGGAGCAGCTGAGGATACTTGGTTTGTTCAGCTTAGGGAAGAGGAGACTGAGAGATGATCTCACTGCTGTCTGCAACTTCCTCATGAAGGGGAGTGGAGAGGGAGGTGCTGATCTCATCTGTCTGGTGCCTGGTGATAGGACGTGAGGGAATGGCTTAAAGCTGTGTCAGGGACCACCACTGAGAGTGTGGTCAAGCACTGGAATAAGCTCCCCTAGGGAAGTGGTCATCGCCGCAAGCTTGTTTATGTTCAAGAAGCATTTGGACAACACTCTTAGATGATTTAACTTTCAGGTTACCCGGTGTGGAGCCAGGAGTTGGACTCAATGATTCTCACAGGTCCCTTCCAACTCAGGATATTCTGTGATGTTATGATTCCAGTTAATATTTGTTAAAGTAATTATTTCAAGTGGAATTCCAACACTTAATCAAACCAAGATACAGGTATAGGTGTCAAGGAGACTAGTGGAATTAATATTTTTCATCAATACAAACAAACCTATAAAGTTGTCTTTCAGAATGTTTGCCATTGTTGAAGTTTAGCAAAACCATGACTCAAACATCTGTTTCCATCCACTGTAAAAAATACTGTCACAAAACCTGTGCAATTTCACATATAACCAAGGATGTCCCCACAAGATATTTTCAGCTAATGAAAAATGAAAAGGAAGTTATCAACATAAGAAGTGCCAGACATGTTAAACTTTGCAAAATAAAGTACTTTACAGTTCTATTGATTAGTCTTCATAATCATGTCATCATATCTCATGAGTACTTCTGATAATATAGCACACAGCAGAGGCTTAGATGTCATGAAGGTAACAACTACTCAAACAAACACAAAGAAAGTTTATCTTGTACAGTGCCCCAAAAGTAACAAAAGCAAGATGGATATTAAGTGATAGGAAATAATATATTAAGGATTAGAAAATCAACATGGCTTCACTGATGGGAACACAGACTTGACCAATTTGATAAACTTCTATGATGAAATGACTATCTTGGTAGATGAGACCAGAGCAATGGATATTCTCTAGCTGGACTGAATAAGGCCTTTGACATTGTCTCCCATAAGATCCTCAGAGACAAACTGTTGATGTATGAGCTAGATGAGCAGACAGGGAGACGGGTTGAAAAGTGGCTGAAAGCTTGGGCCAAGAGGGTGGTGATCAGTAGAACAAAGTCTAGCTGGAGGCTAGTAACTAGTGGTGTACCCCAGGGGTGAATGCTGTCTCCAGTCCAGTTTAACATCTTCATTAACGATCTGGATAATGGGGCAGAGCGTACCCTCAGCAAGTTTGCATATGATACATAACTGATGATGGGCAACCTGCTCTAGGTGAACCTGATTGAGCATGGAGTCAGACCAACCTCAATCACTCTGTGATTCTGTGCATACCCTTAATTGCTCCGTTTTTAGCTCCGTTTTTTTTTCCTTCTTATCAATTAAGTCTGTCCTAGAAGTATCACTGCTTTTTCACTCATTTTCTTTCCCTTTTTTTCCTTAGTTCACAGACCTCATGCTCTGTACTCCTGTGAATTACCTCTTATGCTGCTCTCCAAACTGCTTTCTGATTCTCACTTTTCATTCTCTTCTACATCTACACTGCTGCAAAGTTTTGTCTGAATCCTATCCAATAGCCTTCTCTTTGGGGCTTTCTTATTTTTCTCTGCTCTCCAAAACTTTGTACCTTGTATCTTCCATATCACCTACAGCTGGTGCTGGGTCTGTGCTGCTTAAATACCATCCTGTATGTCATATACGATATGCATATCATATATATGGTATATATTTATAACATTATAATATAGCATAATAAAACAGTAAAGTAATTGGTTTTCTAATATAAACTAAGAAAATAAATTAAAATAAGGCACTTCAACATATAATAGAGTAGGCACTGGAGAAGGCCTTCAGTAACATTAAATAAAATCAGTAAGAGAGGGACACAGGCTTCCTGAAGCCAAGATTTTTGCTTTCACACTGCATTGTGATTTAAATTCAGCAGAAGAGCTACTATATTAGAATACCTTTTAGGCCAGGGTTTCACCTACTTTTTTGAGACGTGAGTCCAAACCATCACAGATTTAGGGATGCCTGCTATCCAAGTACTCTAACCATAGCTAATTATTCTGATGTGGACTGTCATGACACACTTTTTGTTAAGGTGGTTCAGAATAACCTGATCTTGAGATTATTTCTTGACTCTAAAATGCCCAATTTGACTATGTAGTCAAGCAAGGAAAGATGTCTGCCTGGAAAATTCAATAGACATCAGGTCTCTGGCATGTTTCAAACTTCTCATCAGATAAAGTAGGTTTTTGTGGATCTCTCACCTGGTCTTAAAACATCATTCAAGCCTTTAGAGTTTGACTCACTGGCCTAAACATAGGTGATTACTGCAATTTATGATGCCCTAGGATATCTAAGATATTTTCACAGAACTGTCAGATATGACACAGGACTTACAGACATGGGACTTAAGGAGACCTGAACTTTTCTGGAATGGCAGACAAAAATAAAGTTGAATATTTTAGGGGACCTTAACTGTCATTGTGTTTAGGTAGCTGAATTTAGTTTTTAAATCTCAATGAATATGTGTGTCTCACTAGCTTATTTGAAAATGAAGATATGAGTACTTTGTTCCCCATAGCACATTTTAAGAATAAAAACATTAAAGATAATGAATTGCTCTGATACTATGTAAATGAGGCACTTAAAAGTGCCTAAAACTCTACATCATGTAGGTATCTGTTGCACTGCTTGATGCTGACTAGAAAGGTTGGTAGTAAAGATTAAGACAAAGTGCTACGGTAGTAGCAGAAGCCTAATTTCAAAGCTAACAAGAAGCACTGAATCTATTAACACTTTCAAGGACTAAATGTGTTCTAAATAAATAGATGGCCTAGCCTGTTATAAACTTATACCCATACTATTATAAAGGGTGAATAACTCTAAAAAAGGTATTAAGAGGTCATTAATCCACAGTAGATCTATAAAATAATAAAATGCAAAATAAAATATGTGAGAAAAAGTGTGCCATATCTTTCCACAGACTAAGAAAACAGGGAAAATCCTACTTTGGCAATCGTACTCCAAGAAAGATTTTTATAATGAAAGGACTACAGAAAGGACAAGTATATTATTGGCAGTCAAAGAATAGCTAAAAGTATTTCATGTAACCACAGAACTTACTTTTCTGTATTTACCTGTTTGTTTGATTTATATCAGGAGATATCTAATGACCTTCTAGTCTATAAAAGATACTAGCTATTTTTAACATACATGCATAATAACACTACAATGAGAAACAAAAAAACAGTAATCAAAAAAAGGTAGATAGGAAATGAAAAAAGCCCAGGAAAAAAGCCTAATTCAGTTAATAGAACAACACCACTTACTGTGGTTCAGATTCATCCTTCCTAGTATGAGACAAGTGTCCAAGGCTCTTTATGCAATCAATATAGAGACAGAAGCATCTCCAGAAAGCAGTTTGGCTCTTAGATGGAGTGTCTCTCTGGAGATTTTTTATTTCTTTCTACTGACTGTAAAGTGAGTGTGGAGTATAATTAATTTAACAGGCTTCTTGATTTAAAGACATAAATTTAAATACAAAAAAAAAAAGTTTATATAGTGGTTACTTAGAATCCTACAATATACAGAAATAATAAATTAGAAGATTTGAATAAATACAAATGTAGCTACTTCATTTCTTGAAAAAATTAGTTATATCTACTTTTAAGAAACATTTCAGTCATAGTTTTGTTATAACTTTTATTTAAAACCAGCTCACATTTGTGCTTTTGGAGCATGTTTATTCTGGTAAAGGCAGAACTCAGCTCAGGGTTAAAACTTCAGCAAACATTTGCAGACAAAATATATCAACTTTATTTAAGGAATGTAACTGTCTTGATCATAGAATAGAAGTCATGCATGCATTTTGATGGTTATTTAACCTAGGTGGAGATTCATTTCACCCAGCGTGCCTATGAGCAGATCGGAATCAGTGACCAACTCTCTGGTGGTACCCCCAGTTGTTTACTGCACCAGAAATCAACACAAGTATTTACATTAAACTTCTGCCCTTATGATGGAAAAAGTGAGACATAAACTTCTGTAAGAATCTGTAGAAATCTGTAGGATTATTTTGGTTTGAATCAGAAGTGCACTTTTTAAGTGTTCTGAATTTGCCCACATACCATACTTTAGTTAAGTCACAGAATAGTTTACGACTGAGCGAACTGTATTTCTTTTAAATAAAACTATTGACATGGTTTAACCCCAGCTGGCAACTAAGCACCACACAGTTTCTCACTTACACCTGCCCAGCAGGATGGAGGAAGAAAATCAGAAGGGTAAAAGTGAGAAAACTTGTGGGTTGAGATAAAAACAGTTTAATAACTGAAATAAAATAAAATAATAACAGGAATGGTAACCATAACAATGATAGTAATAATGAATTATAATGAAAAGGAAAATAGCAAAGAAAGAAATAAAACCCAAAAAAGACAGGTGATGTAAATGAAAACAATTGCTCTCCACCCACCAACCAATGCCCAGTCAGTGCCTGAGCAGTGATCCCCCAGCTGACCTTCTCCCTAGTTTTATTGTTGAGCATGAAGTCATATGGTATGGAATATCAATTTGGTCAGTTGGGGTCAGCTGTCCTGGCTGTGTCCCCTCCCAGCTTCATGTGCAACTCCAGCCTATGCATTGGATGTGTAATGTGAAGATCAGAAAGTCCTTGATGCCGTGTAAGCACTGCTCAGCAGTAATGATAACATCCCTGTGTTATCAACACTGTTTCCAGCATAAATCCAAAACATAGCTTCATACTAGCTACTGTGAAGAAAATTAACTTTATCCCAGCCAAAACCAGCAAAACCATACAAGAAGTGCATCCAGTGTCTTCTGGGCTATAGTGGACATGCTGTCAACAGGACCAGACAAGAGCTTATTCAAATAAATCACTCCTCAGTTGCAGAAAGTATGGACATCTCAGTCAAAGCACTTCCTGTTTCACTTTACTTTTCTATTTTTGTGGGTTGACCTTGGCTACCTGCCAGGTGCCCAGCAACCTGCACTATTACTCCCTGATTTCAACAAGACAAGGGGAGAAAATACAACAAAAAGTTTGCAGGCCAAGATAAGGACAAGATGATTTACCAATTACCATCATGGGAAAAACAGACTTGACTTGGGGAAAGTAATTTAATTTATTGCGTCTGCATGAGACAGAGTGTTGGGGATGCTGCCTGTGGAAAAAAAAAAGATAAAGATGGAGTTCTGCAGAAACTCCATCTCCGAACTCTGTCACCAAGGTGGATTCTTTTTCTCCCTATCCTGTAAGCCTTTCTATTTGGACCCCTGCTTTGGCTGAAGGAAACATGCCCTTCTAACCCTCATGGCATTGGCACAGGAAGACCTGCAGAAAGAGGGTGCAACTGGCTGAAGATGGCACCAAACATCCCATCCCACACATACTCGTGACCAAAAGCAGCTTGGCAAAGCTTCTGGAAAGCAGCATGACAAAAAAGGACCTAAGGGTCCGGGTGGACACCAAGTTGAAGAGGAGCCAGCAAGGTGCTGGCAGCTCTGAAGCAGGAGACTGCTGAGCTCCTGGGGCCCCTCATTCCCAAATGATGTACCTCCCTTGCACTCAACGGTGGCAGGGGGACAACACTGAGGATGTCCAGGAGCACTCACTTGGTGCTTCTCCTCCACAGATCTTTGTTCTGTTTTCCTTGGCAGTAGGTGGGACCCACAGGAGGATGAAGGGTCTGCCATGGCCCTTTGCATGGCAAGGGACGTCGGCTGCTGAAAGGGCACCTGGGCCATTGGGCATTGGCAGCAGGGGAGCTTTCTTCAGCCAGCCCCTGAAAGGTCTCTGCAGCCAGGACAGCATGCTGCCCCAGACCATCCAGGTAAGCAAACACGGCCATGGGATCCCCATCGCTCTGGCTCTTCCAGACAGATGGTGTCATCAGTAGAGGGACCCCTGTCCTGGTTTCAGCTTAATTTGGAGTTCATTTTCTTCCTAGTAGCTGCTATCGTGCTGTGTTTTTGGACTTAGTATGAGAACAATGCTGATAACGCGCTGATGTTTTAGTTGTTGCTCAGTAGTGCTGACACCAGTCAAGGACTTTTCAGCTTCCCATGCTCTGCCAGGTGCACAAGAAGCTGGGAGGGGGCACAGCCAGGACAGCTGACCCAAACTGGCCAAAGGGATATTCCACATCATGTGATGTCAAGCTCAGTATATAAATTGGGGGATTTGGCTGGGGGAGTGGGGATCGCTGCTCGGGAACGGGCTGGGCATTGGTCAGTGGGTGGTGAGCAATTGCATTGTGCATCACTTGATTTGTATATTCTTTTATCATTACTATTATTATTATTTTCTCTTTCTCTACTATNTTTACTCTCCAGGGACTGGCAGAGGTCGGGGACTTGCCTGCAAAACGACAGCCTCCTTGGAAAAAGCTGTGTTTTCTGCCAGCCACCTCTTGCTGCTGTGGGGTTGGGTTTCAGGGGAAAGTGGCACAGAAAAATATTTCTCTCCTTGGAGCACTTCCCACAGGTTTGGGGGTTACTCCATGAAAAGACTTTTGCCAGAGGGGCAGGGAGGGAGGTGGCTGTACCTCTGCAAAGGCAGTCCCTCCTGCTGTAGACCAGGCGTGGCCAGGAAGACTTCCCTCCGGTAAGCCTGGGTGAGATCAGCCTGGGCGACTTGTTGCCAACATCTACTCTGAAAGGTTGTGTTCCTGTTCCCTCAGGGTGGCCACAGTTGCCCAACACCAACATCCTGGTGCTCAGGCACCTGCTGTCCCTGCTCCAAAACATCAGCAGGAATGGTAACACCAGCAGGATGACTACTAGAAATGTAGCAATCTGCGTGGGACCTAACCTCCTGAGCCCAGCAGAGGAGCACACACTTCTGCCTGGACACCCTGGTGCAGATGACAGGGAAGGTACACTGTATTTACCAGCCTTACAGACCTTCTGTAGCCAGAAGGCTACAGCCTTCCAGACCAGCCTGAGCTTTGTTGTTCAGAGGTACCTGGCTCCCTCCTCTCTTTAGCAAATACTTGTGGGGGAACTGCCAGGAAGAGCAGCTTTCTGTGCAGAGGCAAAAGTCAGGAGTGGGAAAGGATGTTTGATTCATTTTCAGCCAGCGGGCTGGAAACCAATGGTTTGCTGTGTGCAGGTGACGTGGCTGGTGGGGTTCCTCACTGAGCACCATGGAGAACTCTTTGGGGAGGAGGTGGCTGGGCTTGCTGGTGCATTGGCTGAGGAGCCACCAGCACCATGGGTGGAAACAGAAACAGCAGGGGTATGTCAGGTCCACTAACAGCTTGACAACAAAAGCCTTTCCTCTCAGAAGGTGGGACTGCCACAGGGACAAACAAGGTCATCCACCAGCCTGCAGCTTTGAAAAGGTTCAGAGTAAGGCTAATGTAGGCTGACCATCACACTTTGTGTGATGATCCCACTAGAACTGGCTCATCTGAACTGAGCAAACTCATCCAAGGGATCTTCCTTTCAGAGCTAAGGTAGCAACTGGGCAAACCATTGCTTCCTGTTCCAGGTAGGTCCTTGCCACCTGCTAACTTCTTCATTTCCATTGCAGGTGCCTCCAGTTGCTCTGAGAAGCATAGTAGACTCTCCCATATGGCCTGAACAACTTATGAGCTCTTCTGGGTAAAGAAGGTAAAGTGAGTAAACTTTGATTAAGAGAAGAATTTGTTCAAGTTTGTCATGGCTTTACCTCCCTAACAATACTGTTGAATGGAAAGTTTGCCAGACTCTTCACAGGAAATGCAAAAACAAAGAAACAGAAAGACAAAAGCAAACTGTAAAAAAGGAAATGACAGCCAACAATTCAAGAAAAGGAGAAAGTCAGAAAGATACTTCCCCCTCTCAGGGATGGGCAACTGAGAAAACCCAAGCAGGACGAGAAAAGCAAGGAGCCCAGGTCATAGCAGGGTCTACTGTCCATCTTTCAGAACTCTGAATGCTGCTCCAAGTATAGAAAATATCTCCATGGTGCACAGAGGTGGCCCCAGACAGGAGGCACACACCTGCTCTTGCTACCAGGAGAAATGTTTGCAACTTTCATTTTGCACTTGTCGAAGCTCTCTTTGTGCGACGCTGAGCAGACACCCCGGCAAGGCCACAAGACTCACAATTTTGAGATACATGACCCACTACCTACATAAAGAGACAAAATCCCACTTTTCTTTTCATGACAGCTGGCAATCCTAACACCGGAAGGTGTTGCCTGAATTCCAGAGACACAGCAAGGATTTGTTCCAAGTAGTTGTAGACACTGAGATATTGGAACTTCTTAAAATGCTCATATTTGCTCTGAGATAATTGAAAGAAAATAACCAAAACTAACAGAAAAAAAAAAGGCAAAACCATCTAGGCCCTGCACCGAAGGTATCTAGCCTGGTGTTGTGGAATAAATGCTGGGGATGACTCAGAAATTAACCTTATATTCACATTTATAAGAAAGGTACAGCATTGAAGAAGCTTCCAGAGTGGAATACGGCTGGCATGCAAGGAATACATTCTACAGAAGTTTCCTAAGCAACCTTAGATATTGGCAACTCCAGGGGAACTTGGTGT
>VZTL01057430.1:0-43220 GCA_013400535.1 Scopus umbretta | reverse complement strand
ATCTTTTTGACCAATGAACTTTCTTGCTCCTTTGGAAACAAAGATTTAGGAAAATGTTCCTGGAGCAGATACTTTGTGTTTAAAAAAATTACCTTTTCCTCTTTGCTTTCCTGTTGTATTATCACACACGGATAAAGCCAGTTGTGGTATGCTTTTGTATAGCTGTGTACCTTCACGTAAACATGCACTTATTGGAAACAAAGGAGCTTTATTTTATGAGGACCTTTCTGTTCTTTGTGCAGAAAATTTTTCAGAAGAGGTACTTTTTCTACTTCAGAAAATGCCGCTCCTGTTGGTTTTTTTTTCTCCCTGTATAGTCATCCCCTCACAGCCTTGCTGAAGTGAGGTTCCCACAGTGCCTAGCAGTGCAACTCCTGACTCTGCAGCACTAAAACATTCCACAGAAAAATGATCAAAAAATCCCCAAGATCTGCACTGCCTCTTCTGCTCCCTACAGCCAAGACCCTGCATTGAGAATGTGCTTACCCCCAAAATGTGAGCTTAGATTTCTAGGTTGAGAGTGTTAATGAACAGTAGCCAAAATCTGATCCTTGAAACTGAAAACTTAAAAAAATTTTTCCAGAGTTTGGTTATGACCATGTAAAGCTGAATCCACCCCTATAGCTTAAGTCGTCTATTGGATCCAGAAGTGGTGGAGAGGGTGAGGCTTGCAAAGGGACAGGCCTTGGGGAGTAGGTCATGTTGTTTTTCTGTGTAGAGCTGGATGCAGCTGCAGCTTAAGAAAAACAGATCAGAAAAGCCCCAGTGGTTTGCACAAGACTTCCACCCAAGGTGAGGGAATCCTTATGAGACTGTCTGGGGTTTCTGTTGTTTGGTACATTTTTCTTTAACCATGAATTCCTGGCTCTTTAGTTGCCCATTTTGATGTGACCTAAAAATCTGACTGATGTTGTTTACTAGAGACAATCAGCTTGATAATTCACATCTAGCCAAAACCATTAGTAACTGAAAAATGTTTCTCTGGAGTCTTCTTGATACAGTGAAATTAGTTTGTCACCTTCATCCAGCCCTTAAACTCTGGCATAACTGAATTCAGTCTAATTTGGAAAACATTCCAGTCAAGAATATAGTATTGCTTACTCCAGGGAAAGGTCTTTGCTGGAGGAAAGGGCAGAGAAGGGTAATTTATATTATCCAGAGAAAAAGACAAAAGCTTCAAGAACCTGCCTTGATTAGGCCAGTAAAGTGAAAGCTGAAAGGGGAAGACTGCTTCCTATGCTGGGCTGGGAAACATCAGCAAGTGAAGACTATATGACAAAGGAATAGGTCAGCAACTGCTGCTGGTCATAAATTTGGAAAGGAAATAAGAGAGAAGTTGATGACAACTATAGCAATGGAGCAGCCTTATAGGAATGAAAAATCCTAAGTAATTTTAAGACAGTGTTAGGTTTGTTTCTGAAGGAGAGTCTGTAAAGTGCCTGTCTCTAGTGCATGTGCAATCCCAGTCGAGCAGGTATGATTAGCTGGAAGTCACTCTCATCCTTAATTTGGAAGTAGTCATGGATGAGCACCTCTCATCTGCTATAAAGTAGATAAATCCCAGATCCAAGTGTTTTGCCTGGAGGAATGGGTCTCCTCACAGCCAGTACTTTTTTCCGCTCTGATCATAGAGACTGAATACAGGTGGAGTATGAGGGGAATGGACCACAGAAAGCAGCCAGCTTCACATGATCTTCCAAATTAGCATCTCCCAGTGCCACTGTCAGAAACAGTGTGCTGGGCAAGAGGGTCCATTGCTCTGACCCTCCTCAACATTTCTTAATTTCTTTTATGTTCTTAATTGCTTTCTCATCCATAAAAGTGAATCCTCAAAACTAGTTTTGCAATCATGTTTGTGGAGCAGTATCAGGAAGTCTGACATCAGATTCTCTGGGTTGGGTGCATTGTACGCTGCAACTTTTCCAAACTACTTGCCACACTTGAGCAGGAGAACCCAGACAAGGGTTTCATAACCAGAATGAGGACAAGGAGTCCCAAAAATGTAGTGGCAAATAAGCAATGAAGACAGAGGGGACCATGAACTAAATCCCAGGTACACACAATTATGTGCAAGGTAAGAGAGATTTTGGAGGATAATGAGGCCCCTGCCCAGGCAAACAGATGCAAGCCCGTTTTCAACAGGGTTGTTCAAGGAGCAAGGAATAGTCTAGGGGCATCTGGAGGCCCTCCCAGCCCCTTTTTTATGACTGAGTGATTTCTGTGACTGTGGTTTGAAAGGATAGCTGATGTCAGACAAGTCAGACTGCAGGGAAGCAGAGGATTTGGACACCATTCATACTGTTCCCAAGAATAGAAGGCAAAGCACCATCACACTCAGACACTGAGGTCTGTGGCTGCCAAGGTGCCTGTGCAGATGCGGGCAAACAGATTGAATTAGGTTTGACTGGAACAAAGAGAACAGCACAAGGGGTGGAAAGGGAAAGAAATGTCAAGAATAGAAGTGCTGGTAGAAGACTATTAGAAATCACCATTGTCTCTGGAGAGAGGTGTGTGATGACTAATTATGGAAAACTACAATGTACAGATTGGAGCACTCTATGTCGAGCAAGCTCAGTAACTCATCCAGATATTCCCATGACCCATAAACACTGAGCCGGTGAATGTGATAGACAAGAACAACAGGGAGATGCTGCAGTCACTGCTGCGTCTCAGTTCAGGCAGAAACATGTCTGCAAAGGGTGCAGTCCAGTCACGAACTCAGAAGCATGTTTGCACCCGTGCTCATTTATTCATCATCAACAGCATGTTGCAAACAATCGTAAGAATGCCAGTTACTTGCCAAGGCACAGAGATTTCTCACGTCTGTCACTTGAGCCGGGTACAGCAACAACAGTACCAAATTCCAGCTGTGCGCTACATACAGCTCAGTATTTATGAGTTTCACATCATGGAGGCATTTGTTGTGGTCCCATTCATCTGGGTATGGCTAATACAGCAGCAGCATGCCAAGCCCTGGGACGGCTCACGCTGGCATGGTATCAGACTGACTGGTGGCAAAGAGAGCCTCGCTGCCTCCATCACAACGTGACATCTAAAGATGAGCGTGGGCACTGAAAAAGATGAATTGGCAACCATGCTAAAGACACCCAAGAAGCTGTGATAGAAGCATGATGTATGTTGTCATGTATATGCGTTTATACAGTTAACAAGAAAGCCTACAATCAGCTCCTCCCGCTATAGTTTTTGTTATTCATTTGTAGCACAGCAGCACTTTGCCACCCACAAAAAAGCCCAGGATTTCACTGTGCTAGGACATGTACAAACGGAGAGTGAAAAAGGTGGCTCCTATCCATGGATACTTCTCATCTAACTGTCTGATGAAATGTCACCATCCATATAGAGCCATTTGCTGAGCCATCGGTCTCCTCCACAGTCTGCTAGGCAATGTGACCATCAGATTCACAACACCCAAATGCTTGCACTGTTAAACAAAATCATCAGCCAACCTCTCTCACATAAGCACTGCTCTCTGCCAGCCTTGTGTGACTCCAAATTACCAAGTTTGTTGCCTACTAGTATTTACATATGACATTGTGTATTATAATTGATACTTGGCTGAGGCAGCAGCTGCAAATATTTTACAGAACAAACCCTACAAGCAGTTTCTCCGTGTTCAGCTGCTAAAGACTGACTAACAAACTCACATTATTTGTATCCCCAAGAAGGGGTAGAAGTCTTAGCGTGTGTTGGAAGAGTTGAGTAGTATGGTGTTAAAATTGCATCCATGCTACAAGCCTCCCAACCTGCCCATTCTGCAACTCTCAGTCTAACTACTTTTTTCCTTCCCCAAACCTTCCACTTGATTCTTTGATCTTCCTCATCATCCAGAGAGTCCCACCTCTCTTTTCTCTTTGGCACTTCCTTCCTCATAGACCAGCAGAGTTTAGGGATTTCTGTAGGAATCCCAAGGCGGAACACAGCAGCACAGGTGATGTTTCAAGATCTCAATTGAGGAGCCAAATACTACAGGAGGGGTCAGGAGCCACGGCTGCATTCCTGCCTGCACGGGTAAAAAGGGAGCCTGAGAAAAGGCATCTGCCCATCTGTTAGAAGTCATGAGACAGTAAGTACTTAGCAGAGGATGGGGGAAGAGGAAGATGAAGGGCAGAAAGGATCATGGCATGGCATCAAAGTCTTCATTAGGGTAGAGTGTCATGGCTGCAGAACCTAGCTCACTTCGTCACAGCTCTCCCCAGCATGACTGGTATAGGCCTGGAGCTTCACTGGTGAGACAGCAAAATCTCAATGAGAGAGGAAAGAGTGGCTAGGTAGAGAGGGGCCCTTCAGAGTAGGAAGGCAGGAACTGCAGGAATAACATGAGGGCAAGTTCTCACCAGAGGCACAGGGCTCAAGCACTCTGGAAAAGAAAGGCTGGATGCAAAGCATATATGAATATATATTGTGAGCGATCAAGAAGACAGAAAAGGAAGGCACATCCAGCCATTGCCACAGGAATATCCACCAAGGGTGGGATAGTTCCCCACCCATCCCCACCCATCCACATCTAAGCATGGCTTTGGCAGCACCTGCGTTATTGACCTACTCTGGATAGATTTCTAATTGTATCAGTCACACTGTACCAAAACAGTGCAGGTAAATTAATTAGAATTGAGCACACTCAACACTGTCGTGGCAGAAAATACACAGACTCAGCCGTGGGAGACAATGCACTGAGGTTTGTATGGAGGACTCCAACTCTCCATCAGTTCAATTTAGGACTAGTTCCTGCCACCCTTATTTATGCTGAATCATGTTTTAGTCCAAGAATGGTCCCATTGCAGCCAGCAGTCCTAAGGTGCAACACTTATCCCGAGCAATAACCAGCCAACAAGAGTGATATTCTTTGCTGATGCAAATGCAAAAAATCTCCTCTGAAGTGAATGGTGCTATCCCCTGTGGTTTTATATAATGAAGCCAGACTGCTGTTTAAAATACAAACTTGCCCTGGAGCAATGTTAGCTGTTCATCCCTAGAATACGAATCTGGACATTTCCTGGACAGTGCAGCGCAGCGGCAGTAGTTGGGCCCCAGAAGCTGCATTTGATGAAGCAGCGAAACAGCCAAATCAAGCATATTCAAATCTGTGTAATAAAAATGTTCCATCTCATCTTTTTCCCATGCTGAAAGCTGTGCAATTATCTTTTTGAATAGTTCCCCATACATTCAATAAAAATAACCATTTAAAAAATTAGCAAAACAGGAGCATTGCTTTGGAAAACACCTTAATTGATATTCAGAAGTCAATTTTCATAGTTTATTATCAAAACTGGTATGAAGGAATTATCTCCTGTGGTCAGTCAGGGGGATTGGTATGTTCTCATAGTATTTTTCCCTTTTCAAAAGATTGAGTTTTGAGCTTGAATTCAGTGTACTGCTCCAGATAATTGTTGGATCAGGTAGCCATTCCAGCCAATAAACATGCAGAAATTGTAATTGATATTTTATAATTAAAGTCCAAACTGAGAAGGAATAGTAATAATTAGTGGGGAAAGCACATAATAAGATAAGAAATGACAATATAGCTGAGAGATTTCCTTTAGGCAAAGAAAACAAATTACCCTTGAGCTTTCTTAAAGCAAAATCAGTTTCTTGCTTTTTGCGAGTGGTTTTTGTTTTTTTCATTTGAATTACACTTCAGACGCCAGTAACCACTAAAGGGATGATGCATTTGTCTGAGGAAGAGTTAACAGTCTCATTTGTATTGTCTTATTCCCAAATGTCCCGAATAGGAGCTGCTCATCCTCACTGCTAAGTGTTCCGAAAATACAAAGCAGGGAAGAGCATCTGCCCCTCCAGGCTTCCTAGACAACCAGATATCTCAAAACACAGAGCAGGCTGCAAGTGCTAATAAGAATTTTTCAACTTCCACCTCTAAAGGCTTTACCCTTCCTCCCTTTCCCTTATTAAAAACCCCTGGCAAACATTTAGACAGACCTGAGAGGATCCATGCAGTGTGGGCTATAATGCCTGGCCTGGCACAGGGGAGTACAGTGATCTTAAGCCAGTGGATCCCTGGGCAGATATATTCTGGGCTTGGACATTTTGGCATACCCCAAGCTCAACTCATGGGTCTGCAATTCTCCTTGGAAACTTGTTTCTGTGAAGATCTCCATGAAGCATGAGAAAACACATAAGAAAGTCAAACTGTTTTCACCACCAGCCATCCTTCAACCATGGGAATGAGTTCTAGGGAGCAGATACTCCTCACTTCCATCCTCTGCCTGCCTGCACCTTTCATACCACATGATGGGTCCAGGGAGAGATATGAAAAGGCTTATACTGGCAGCTATGTAGTGCCTTGGGAAAATGTCATTTCCACTTTGCAGGGTTCCTCAGACGCTTGCTGGTGCCATATATTCACATTTACTTCCTGATATACAGTGTGACAAAAGGAAAGTACGACTTAAGAGCTCTCTCAAGAACACTTCTCAGAAATGTCCTCCCTTCATTCTTCTATTCTTTCTTTTTTTAATTAATTTAAGCCATGCAAAGTGGTAACAAAGACATTAAAAACTGTGAAGAATATAGTAGAAGAAAAACATTTTATTAAAGCATTTTTAAAAAATGCTTCTTAGTTCTGATTTTTTGAAGGCTGTCTGCTTTGTCATCTCTCTACTTTTCCTCTTATTCTGCAACTATCCTTAAGAAGCTTTTCCACACAGGTTTCTTTCCATCACTGGAAGTTCAAGGTCCAAAGAGATTTTGTTCAGTTGATTGAGGAAATTCTATGCTTCCCTGACACTCAGGACCTTGGGCCTACCACCAATCCAATGCAAATCCAATACACTTCACATTTACTTCCCTTAATTTATCAAAGTATGCCATTTTGAAATAATAATAGTAGTGTATTTAGAAAGGTACTTGGAGGCTTTTTTTTAACCTATCCACTTACAGAGACTGATTAAATGTAATCAAATTACAAGCAATATTACAGGCTAATGTAACAATAATATTAGTATTATCTGGGAACAAAGTAGGATTATGAGTCACATGAAGTCTAAGACCAAAGTGAAAAAACTGTAGTCATCTTATTACACTATACTATACCATTAAAGTATCTGACAGTATTTCTCTCTAATAATACTGAAATCTTTGTTCATTTCTAACTGTAAGAATTCACCAGAGACCCATAGCACCATTCTGCTACAACCTCTTCAGCTGTCCTTCTCTGAACTGAGTTTGACTTAAATAGATCCTTTTCCCCCCCATATTTTCTCTTCCTATTTTTTCAGTCATATTTCTTGCATTATTACAGTATTCCTCCATGACATTTTTCTTCATTTCTGCTGTTTCTCAGCAGTGCATACTTTTCAATATCTGTGTTACAATTTGGATGACAAATGGGACATATTTCTATTATCTTAACACTACCTAGTGTCATATCCTATGCCTTTGAACATATCTGTTAGTTTCTGGAGTGGTTCCTGGGTGTTCTGCCCACCAGTGCTGTCCTCTAGATTAATTTAGGCTTCACATTTCTTATTTCTTTTGACAAAGATCCCACAGTCGCATATACTTGCTGCTTCTAGGTGTTGCATTTCTCAGGTTTTCTCTCCTCCACTCCTGATTTCTGCCTGCAGGTCACACTGATCTCCAATTAGTTTTCAATTTAATGAAGCATGAGAGTAGTCAGACTTTGCCCATTCAACATCCACATAGGCATGTATAGACAAGGAGGGTGGGACTTCACAACCACATTCACAAGAAGGCACCTACGTATGGTCTGTTGTTGCAAGCGCCTGTTATAGCCAGTGATGATTAAGTCAAAACAACCAGTAGAGCCTAGGAAATTATTCAGTTCATCCTAAAATAGCCATCTAAATATTTATTCAGTTGACTCAGTATAGACATCCAGCATCATTTTAGGTGCTCTGTGGTACCCAACATAGTGTCCAGTGGCTATCCCAGAAGGGTGCATGTCCTCCATGGGTCCTATGCCACGCCAGCTCCAATGTCTTATGCACCACTGGGCTGGATGCCTATGTTTAATCGGTTGAATTGGGTCCTTAGTGGCTGGTCAGCTGAGTCACCTGTTGGCATCACTGTCTGTAAGGAATAGGGCTCAGCTGCCCACACTTTTGCATCTTGTGCCACTTCAGGTGTTCCAGTTTAACCCACCTTTGCAAGGAAGCCTGTAGATCTTGTCCCATATATGGAGGTCTGGGATGCCCTTCAGTCTGTCAGATGCCTATGTTCAGTTCCCTTGCTGGCTGCCATAGCTCTCCACTGACTCCAGTGGGATCTAGGACACCTGGGGGCATGTGGACACTGAGATGTAGGTGTCTCCAACTGAAACTGAGTCTTGCCTAGAGGTAAGCAGTTGAGTAAGGAAACCCCATCTCCTGCACCACTGCCATTTCACTGAGTGGACTATGCAACATGCAGCAAGGGGATTTGAGACCAGCTAGAGGGAGAGAGGTGTTGGAGGGAAGCTAAGCTGTTTACCATAAGTGTTTATATTTTTTTGTTTGGGTGTTTTTTTCTCAATACTGGAATCAGCAATTGGAAGTTTATGTTAATTGGTGATAAACTTAATTGATTGAAATTCCCTGACTCAAAACCATTTTTTTTTGCACACAGGTGAGTCACTCAGAAACTCCTGAGAGGTTAGACTAACTGAAGTAATTTTGATGACTCAGAAGGCTTTGCCTTGCTTTTGACCTCCTTCTTTCTTATCAATTCTGATTTATTCTTTAATGTTAAAAAAGGTTGTTGCCAAAACTTGCATCATTAAAAATACGGAAAAATCCCAACAACATGAAAATGGTTGTTTCTAAAGGAAGTTAGCCACCTGTAGCAGAGCTAATGGGGCACCACATGCACAGATGGGGTTACACAAGGGAAACAGCCCACTTTTAAAGAAGAGCCACAGTTATCTTTTGCCAAACACAAGGCACCAGTCAGCAACCAATAAACCAGTTAGAGAAAGCAGGAGCTTCACGCTGCCCATCTGTATTTTAAGAGTGGACATGTGCATCCAGGTGACTTTCCATGTCTGTCAGGCAGGGAGAAAACAGAAAAGGTGTTGCAACACCAGGTTGAAAGCAGCTGGGTCACCTACAGCTCTGCAATCATGCCAGTTAGCACTGTGATGCCACTCATTGGAGGGCTCTGTTCCATGGTCCCCCATATCAGCTGAGGCATCTACTGCACCCCCATGGCTTTGGTCCCCTGGGCCCGTAACCCCAGGCCCCTTGGCAGCCACAGTCAGTCACCTCCATCAGCTGTGAAGAAACAGGTGAACCACACAAAGCAGATCGACCACCTACCAACATCTCTGTGTGCAAAGCAGCACCTCAAACTTCAGATGCTTTGAAAAATAAAATGATGATTTAATATGAAAGTGGTTGTTAAGAATGTTTTGTGCCAAAGCTGAATGGTTATTAAGAATGGTTTGTGCCAAAGCTGAACTTAATAAGAAAGTTTTACAGATGTATGCTAATTGTTATGGATCCCCATCTGCCTTCTTTTAATTCCTGATTTAAAAAAATACTGTCATCTAATTAGGGAAAGGAAATAATGCTAAGTGACCACTGTGCACTGAAAATAATAAGTAATTTGTGGTATAATGAATGAATTCCAAAAATACTGCTGACTGAAATAAATATATCTAAATTATCAAGAATATTTGGAAATAATGAAAGATTTTTTAGATGTAAGTTCTGTACTGAAGAACTGAAGAGAAAGTTGACCTTATCTGATAATTCATTTGCAGTGAATAATCTCATTGCCTCTACTAATTGAACACCTCTGCATGGTCAACAAATTTAATTAGATAGACAAAAGGGCAAAGCAAAACAAATGTATGTTTATCCAAATATCAGCTAAAGAAAAATGTTAAGCTGCTGAGCTTTCCTTGAAAAAATTAAAGGAATATTCAAAGATGTCATGTGTTTGTATCTGTAAGGGGGGAAAATACAATTATGCATATCGATTGGGACTTCGAATTTTAAGAATTTTAACCAAAAATGGACCACACAGTTCTGATGTCCAGCAAGGGACAAAACCTATTTTGTAAACACCTGTATGAGCAGATCAGAAATTGTATGAAGAGAAATTTGGCTTTTATTGAGACAGTGAGGGCTATATCTTTGAAATACCCAGACACTGAATGCCACTGATGTCACCATAACATGTAACTGACGGTAGGATAAATTCCTCAGAGTCAAATTTTAATCTGATTTAAATTGATTTTTGAGAGACCAAGTACCTAAATCCCTATTTAAAAAATGGTCTTAAAGCTTTAATCCTGCTCTCAATTACAGCATTTTAAACTGACTTCAGAGTAGTTATTTTGGATTTACATTAGCACAAGTGAGATTAGAATCAAAGCCAGAGGCAGTTCACACTCAATGCAGGTCTCAACAGCAGAAAGACAAGGGTTGAGGCACACTGTAGCACACTGTAGAGTGAAACAACGTGGATTTTTCATGGATTTTCATCCTACATATCTTAAATTATAAGATATTTTGAATATATGTTCCTTTACACTTGTTCACCTAACTAAATAAAAACATCAGTTACCATCCAGAGCATATTATTTAATTTTCCACTCTGTTGTTATTAAAAAAAAAAAAAAGCAAGCTTTAATCACTTGATAGCTTGATCTAAGCTGTGTTTCTTTATGTTATTTACAGAAATTACTGCCTGGCACTTTAAAAGGAGAAGAAACCCACTGAAAGAAGGAAAGAAAGGTGAACATAATAGTTTGTGTAGAAGCCATAGGACAAAGAAATTGTAAGGTTATGAAGAATGTCATGGTATATCGAGGGCTGTCATGGGAATTAAGTAACAGAAAGTCTGTAAGATGCCATTGAAACTATCTTCCCAGTTCATGGTGGGATCAATTGTTTCTCTCTGCTAAGTGTTGCTCTCATCTGTTTTTCAAAACCCCTTCCATGTCAAGTATTCTAGAGGTGTTTTCTTTTTCATAGTATTTTTCTGTTTGCCTATGACATTTGTCACACTATTCCTTGGAGATATTCTAACTCCACAATAGGGTTCACTTAAATGTTTAGTTAGCAGTATACTTGAATACCTTATGTGCTAGCTGAACCACTTGTCTCCAGAGAACTATAAAATTATAATAAACCCCATGCCTTGTTTTCCATTTTGATTCATCTGAATTAAGTGGCTTAATTCAGAGTCGGAAAACTTCATAGATTACTGAAACTGTCTTTTCGAGATTATCTGCCATAACTATTGTCCTTTAAGTTGATCCAGTTACTTCACAAGTGAGGTTCTCCCTTGCAGTATGAAGGATTGAAGTCTCATATATTCCAGCTATCTGAATTATGGTTCTAAACTACTCCATACTCAACAGAAAGTGATGAGAACCTCCTGAGGTGACCCAGCCTTTCTGAAATCTGAGGCAGCAAGATGACTGCTATCCATGCGCTATATGGGAGGACTGGCTCCCCAACATAGTTTAGACAGAGTAGTGCCATGAAACACATGTACCCAATGACATGACCTGGCACCCTGGCAGGCCTCCAGCACTGCCACAGAAGGTGCAGGTCTCCCAGAGTCTCTTCTATGTCATGTCTGTCTGGTCAAGGAGGGTGTCTCAGGTATCTCAGGACATTTCAAAGAGCATCAGAAATCTGTGTTTCAGCACTGGAATCACCCCCTAATTGTTTAGATGCTTAAGCATTGCCCAATCCCTGGAATACTTGTTGAAGCTAGTCTCCAGTTAGTCCCTGATGGATTGGGTCTTTCAGAGCATGGTGGGAAAATCTGGACTGTGCTTTCTGAGGAAATCAAGGGCACTGTCAGCAGATACTGGGCAAGGTACACTGTTGGTATCAAAATGCCTTTCACAGTATCATTTTTTCCACAGACTATGTTGGCTGCTTTACTTTCTTTCTAAAACTGTGGCTGCCCCTTTCCTTTGATGCTGGCCAGAACTTTAAAATGGCAGTTGTCTTAGATTAAAATAGCCTGGCACTTTCCTTTGTTGATTTGCAGGATTCCTCTCCCAAGCCTTTGCGTGGTGCAAGCAGAGGGTGCAGAGGCTCTGCATGTAAATGCAATTGTGGTGTTTGTGAGCATCAGCCTCTAAATTCAGCAGAAGTCCTTCTGTGCTCCCTGGCTCGCTGATTACTGTGGGGTTTGGGTCAGGCACTGATTTTGCATCTCCTTCTTAGTCTTCATGCCCATTACCAGGCAGGGTGCCTTTATCGCTGTGTATCTATTTAATACATGCTTGCTGTATTTAATACATGGTTCCTTGCTTTGCTTTTATTGTAACATGTACTTGTGGAAGTCACACATGTTCTGGGAAGGATCAAGTCTTAAATGGCTATTTCCTTGAGGCAGAAAAATAATCTGAAAAGACTTTAAATGAACTGAGAAAAAGATACTAACAAAAAAGTATTGATTGTTTCGGTCTCGGTTGCTTGACTCTCCAACATCTTTCTGTGGGTTTTATGTTTGTAGAAATCTGTTTTATGTTTGTAGATATCTTGACAGAGGTATTCCAATGTGAAATGAGAGCAATGCAGTGACAAATTAGGCCCTTGATTTACCAGTTATTCTGTCTAAATCCCACTGTTTGGCTTTTCCTATCTTCTGTATGTCTTGCTAAATGGAAAATTTGCTATCATTATGATGTTCAAGGAGTAGTCTTTGCTTTCCCTATCAATTGGCTAAGCTAGTATATTGGCAGTTGTCCCAGAGGCACTGAAAAATGGATTATATATAATATCTATCATAAAGATTGCCTGGTATAAATAAAAAGGTCATGACTATTTTCCTTGTTGCTCTTCCCATATGTTTTGTATATTCTTTCTCAATATTGTGCTCTTCCTTGTTTTCTGTAGAGATATTTTTGCTACTAGTAGTATAAGGGTAATTTAGGAAGCTATTGAATGAATTTGGGAACATTTAGCTGAAAAAGAAAAGTGTTGTCCCAAAAAACCCTATAGAAACAGACAAAATTACATTCATTCACATGTTTTGTATTATATAAAACTGCCTGCATCATGTTTTTACAATTGAAGAAAACAATTTGAAAAATGAGTCTATGATGGATAACAGAGCTTTTCATCTGTGCCTCCGATTAAGTGCACTTAGCAACATTACTGTATGATCCCAAAGTGGCTGGAAATCTTCTGAAGTTCTTGGACAAGGAAACAGCCTCGTTCTGCTATTGTTCTGTAATGCAATTATATCCCAATAAGCATGCTTGCTAATAGCAAAATCTAAGAGAACAGATAATATAAGCATCAATGAAATATAACAGATATTTTGCTTTGAAAACCCAGGAAGCTTTATGCTCCAATAAGGAGAAAATGCCTTCATTTCAGAGTGAGAAAAGGAACTGTCTCAGATTGAATCTTCCTTTCTTTTCAGTGACCTTCATCTTCCTCTTTGTTGTACTACCTAAGATACTGAGCACGTCAAAGAAACATGAAGATAACTCCTCTGCTCCCAGGAACTTAGTTTGTCCATTAATTGAGATGCATTTCTTTAAGCTCGTAGGGTTATTTCTAGGAAAGAAATCTCAGCAAACTAGTTCTACCTAACAGTTATCCAGCTAAGCCTGAAATACAGTGGTTCATGAAGGCAGCTGCTGTTCAGCCTACCAGCTATTGGGAATCTCCTTCTGGAACACATAGCTGTCCCCATACATGGTACAAAGCTGATACCTGCTACTGATTTCACATCAGGTACCTATTGCCTTTGAAACTCTTTCTTACCTGCATACAGCATAAAGGAAATTACTTTCTCTCACAAGCGGAAAACATTCTGCTGTTTTCTGCTGGAAACAGAAATGTTTCTTCCATTTACCAAGAAAAAAAGGTGCACATTGTGCACATTCCATACATGCAGTAAGCCTTCTCAAGTGTGTACAGTTCACATAGCATCTCTTCAGGCATCACTGTCTCTTTCAACCTGCTGAGTAATTAAGGTTACAAAGTCATCTGTGAGATGAGTAGAAAAATGTGAGCCTCAATAAACGATTGCCTTACTACTCCAATCCCCACAATCAGGGTACTTAATATTCGCTCAGAAAAGAAGCAGCCTTACAATCCCAGCTTGTGTAACTGACACTGTTTGCCTTTTTTTAGGCTCTTTCTCCTGCTCTTACCAAGAGGCTTTCACCTCCAGGTTCCTGAACTAGTTCCTCCTAGTTTCCATTCCTGGCTGGTACTGAGCTACCTTCCTCCTCACTTTGCCATGCCTCAGGTAGAGCTTTCCCAGGAGCAGGGCTAGAAAACAGGAGTCCACCGTGCCACAGAAAACTCAGCTTGAGATTGCCTCCTCTTGAACTCCAGGCAGTCATTCAGCAATGTAGGGCTTGCTACACTGCCTTTTCCATTCTTTCTCTATTGCTGTGGTGATAAGGGAAAACAAGACCCTATTTCCTTCCTTCCTCTTCCAAATCCTACTTTCCTACTGTACTCCACCCAGGCTGGCAGTGTCCTTCACCATCCCAGAGCTGGTGTGAACAGTTCCGGTACTGCTGTGTCACTTAACACTGTCTGGGGAGCAGAGTGGAGGAGTGGATGAAGCAGGGACGTGGGTCTTCAGACCATTCACAACCACCTACTTGCAACCCTACAACCAGCTGGGCACCTCCCAGGTTGAAGATACTCACTCAGCATAGAAGTGGGCAACTTAGATCTTTATAAAATAAGGCTTTTAAAAGTCTGAGGAGAGTAAACAATGTCAAACCTGAACCTTAAACCTTGCACTGGCAGTTTTTGCTGCTCCCACCATGAAAGCTTATGTTCTATGCACAATAGATAATACATATTTTGCATCAAATTTGGGCATATTTTCAAACATCATATTTCACTAATAAGTACCAGGCAAAAGGAAAACTGATTAGTTCACACAGTGCTGACCTGATGTACCCTCTCTCTCTGTGTACCAGTTATCTGAACCTGTCCTCCGTTGTTTCATGAGCTGTTGATGATTACATCTAATACGTTATCTTTTAAACCCAGCATGAAACTAATTACTGCCACCCATATCTCTAGGCACCTTGGCTGCAGCTCTGATTATTCTTAGCTTTAGATCAAGAAACCCTACCAACCCCTTATTTTATAAATTCTTCCTTTATAGATTTTCTCTGCACTGTGTCTGTACTTCAGGCACATCTTTTAGACAAGGAAATACAGTCAAGGACAGTTGTTTGCCCTAAGCACTAGCCTCCATTTCCCACTTTCCCAAAATGCTTTGTAACAAAATCTGCACAGGAACTTTGTCCTCAGAGCAGCTATACCAGGAACAATGCCAGTGACCTCAACAAATTACCTGTCAATGAATCTGATGTCACTAAGGAAAAGGTCTTTTCTGTCTCTTTTTGGAGATTGATTTTTGCTGCCACAGATTAAGGCTTTGACCTTCATTTTTTTGGTACTTTACCTTATTATTTGTTTGGTGTCCACGGACAAAACCCCCTGAGTGCAAAGTGTGCCTCTCTTTGCATTGCCGTCACAGGCGGTCCATAAGGTCCCATGAAGCATCACGCTCCCACACTGTGGCAGCTCCCTGGCAGTATGAGGGGCTGGAGAAGCGCCAGAGCCCTCTGCCTGGCAACCTTCTTTGGCAGGGGCCATTCTCCAAAGCTTCAGCAAAACAGTGAAAAACTAAAATACTCTCCAAGTCAGGAAGTCTCTCTTCTTTGTCTTTGTTTCTTTGACTAGATTAGAGGTCAACCTTAATGCTATGCATGAAGTGAGACTGAAGGTAATGCAAGAAATCCAAGGTGTTTTGCCTAGGCTAAGTTACAATGCACCAAGAGGAATGGTATTTCCACACTTGTGGGGGTCCAATGTTTTTCATCCTAAGCCTTTAAAGTCCTGTCTGATTAAATCTGAGTCATTAACACTTTTTAAGACCTTGTGAAGTATAGGAGAGGTACCAGAAGATGGTTGAAAGGTAAACAGTGCATCTCTTTTGAAAGGGGTAGGGTCAGGAAGATCGCAGGGATTACAGACCTGGCAGTTCAGTTGCTAGAAGAATACAGCAACAACCAGTCAGCAAGATAATCTGTATGCCCTTGTAAGAAAAAAAATTAAAAGTGTAGGAATTGATGTAGATTTATCAAGGGGAAGTTATGTCAAACTGACCTAATTTCCTGCTGCAACAGGGCTTGGTGCTTTGCAGATAGAGGAGAGGCACCTTTGTCTTACATCTCAGCTCTAAGCTTTCACAGTATATCACACAGACTGTCATAAGCAAATTGGAAAACATGGTATAGGAGGGATGATAAAAAGACTGAGAAAGCTTTTATTGGGCCAGAAATGGAATGACAGACTGAAGTGGGTAGAGTCTTGTTGATGGTGCCATTGGGTCCTTTTGTTAATGGCCTGAACAAGAGATTACAGCCCAGTCATTCCACAAGGCACTGGAGGGCAGATTTAGATCTCAGAATGAGAAAGCCTGTTAAGAGTCATCAACCATATAGAGGGCTGCTGCAGGACTAGATGGGATAATGAATCTAGAAATCCATCAGGAGAAGGACAAGAAGTAATGAGATTAAGGGTGATGCAGATTAGATAGCAGGAAAAGCTTTCCAGGAGTGGGAATAGTGAGACTGTAGAACAACTTGCCCAGCAAGGCCATTCAGTGCATGTCCTGGAAAGTCTACCAACAAACTTTATGTGGGCTCCCTGCTCCTCCTTTTTTTTTCCCCTCTTCTTTCCTTCATTTTATTTTTCTTTTTCCTTTTCCTCCCACCTGTCTTGCAGGAGTAGATGGCAGCTTCAGGTCTCTTCCAGCTCAGTAGCAGTATACAAGCCCAGAGGTGCTGAAGATAACTATTACTTTAAAGAGTGGGAGGAAGTGAAAGAGATTTGAGTGTAAGTTATGGATACATCTGACAAGTATAGTCACCCTGAGGGGACTAGCAAAAGACATTCAATTTTCACTTATCAACAACAGCCTTGCCCTACAGGGAAACACACGAGCCCATCTCAAAACCCACCATTTAATTGCTTTCAGCTATCCATCCAGTGCTGCCTTTCACTTCCACAGTCTCTGAGGGCGCACATGCATTCAGCCTCCTAAATGTATGTACAGCCGTGAAGTACAATGCCGGGATGAGTTAGGGTGACCTCTTTTCTGATGTCCCAATGAAGACAGAGCCCCTGGGACTCCCTGGCTTCCTTTCTTCCAGCTGCAGCAATCTCCATTGCTCTCGGCTGTGGGCAAGTAACACCCAGGCAGACACAGCTACCCACCCCACAGGCAAGTCTCTGTCCTCCATCTGGAGGAGCTCAGCACTGCCATCCCTCTGTGCATCGTGGGTTACCCAGGGAGCCCCTGGCCGCCTCTCCTCCACCACAGCCTGGGAGCCTGGAGACCAGAGGGCATGCACTGCCCTTCATCACACTAAGAGCACGGGGAGGTTTGGTCCATCTGAAAGCATTTTCTTTTTGCAAATGTTCTGCTTCGGAGGTAATGATTTCTGGCCCCTTTGGGACAGCCACCAGCCCCATAGCGGAGAAAGCAACAACTAGCAGAAAAGACAAACACAGCCACCCCACTTCACATGCTTCTAACCATGCCCTGCTGTGACTTGTTTCTACAGGACCACAGGAAGCTGCAGTACCACCCTGACAAGAGCTGGCATAAATGTTACACCATAGGATACTGTCTGTATTTCTTCTGACAAAATATTTTGTATTCCCCTTCCTCTGAGTCTCAGCACAGGAAACTTGGCATAGAGTTATGAAGGATTGTCAGGAACAGATTTGTTTCTTACTCTTCAGAGAAGGCATGAGCCACCTAGCTAAAATGCACTTTACACCACACTGCAAAAAAAGCCAACAGAAAACTTGCCAAAGCATATTTAAATCTGTCTTTATTTTCCATCTCTGCTATTTCCTAAGGATGAAATCAGTCTTTTAATGCCCTGGGTGAGGATGGTTCTGAGATGCATGAGCCCCAGAGATGCTCAGGGAACAAACTTTGATTCCTGAAGAAGGTACAGAGCCCAAAGACCCTCTAGAGTAAGTGGCCAGGCCACAAGTTCGATTCACTGATTTGCTAGAGGTCACAGAGAAGCTAATTGTGTGACACTGCACAGGATGTATCATCATTACCATTATTCATGTTTATTCTGCTCGTGTCTTAAGACCAGCCATGGATGGATCCTTGTTGTACAAGATTAGCTGACAGTCCCTGACCCATGGAAGTTACAGTTCAATAACCAGAGAAAGGGTTGGGAAAAGCATCTAACACACACAAGCAGAAACATTCATGCATCATATTGATCTCAGAGGGCTTTACTTTATTTCTGTCTCTGGGTGAATAGGTTAAATAAGCATGGGTAAGATAAATGGAAAAGTGAATGCAGAATAGATGAGAGAGAGCAGATGAGACAAGAGCAAGAGGGATAAAATAGACATTAAAAAAAAATAAAATCTTTGACCCAGAATCCCTATGTTTTTACCAGATCTAGAATCCAATCCACATGTTTGCACACACATTCTGCAGTCACAGCCCCATCCATGTTGGGGGGGGCTTGAGGAATTTGTTGCATGAGAGATGCAGGTTGTCTGTCAGCCATGCAGGTTTATAAGTTGTTCTGCTTGTTTATGTCTTTCATCCAGCTACAGGAATACAGCTCCTAGTTTGATTTCTATCACTGGCAAGTATCCATCCGCCAGTCCCATCTGATATGCTTAGCCTGTCTGACACACAGAGCAGACTCAGTCCTGAGGGCAGGCTGACAAGGGGCTGGTGCACACTTGCATTTCCTACCAGTGACTGAAACGTATATACCAGCCTTTTCTGCGGATGAAAAATGGGAGAGTACCCAAATGTTAGGGAGAGATTTGACATCAATAATTCTAAAAGTCAATACTTTACAGACAAGATGGCAGCCCCATTTGGACCTTTTTATACTTCCACTCCTAATCCTGCTTCCAAAACAGGTCTCCTACCATCATGTCTAGGAACTGCTAGAGTATTTCCAAATTCTCTTCTCTGCCATCTGGGGATGTTCAGTGAGTTTCTTCCTTTCTATTTTTTGGATGCAAAGGACATGGCACGAATCCACACAGGTATTCAGCAGCTTTGAGTTTTGTCAGATTTCAGTTTCCTTCTGCTTAGACAATTCATTTTCTCATGACCAGCTACCAGTATCATCTACATGGCAATTTCTTCATATAGAAGATTTATATCTGACCCTCAGATTGCTTCTGAAGAGGTGGTGCCAGGTCTTCCCACTCTGTCTTTAACCATTGCGTGACCAGCTGTGTCTTGAAGTGCTGCAGGTGACCTGGAGAAATCACCTCAGCTGGTAAAAGCACTGCTACTGAGACCTGAGAAATGCGACATCTAACTGTTGCATTTGTATAAGGGCAGTACTAGGGAGCCTGATAATAGATCAACAAGCAGAAAAATGACATCTGTCATCAGCTGAGGTCCGCACAAGATGCTTAAAGTATTGTGTGGAGGAAACTAAGTGGGTGGGGCAATATCCAAATATAATATCTAATGGTATGACACTAACTGAATAAAGGTATCCCTAGTGATTGTGACATTCATAGGCACTAATGGATGGATATTAAAACAGAGTAAAGTAAGTGCATGATAAGAGATGGCAACCAAGGAGAACACATGATGCAATGTAGAGAAGAAAGATTAAAAATACTTATAAAGGAAGCCTCACTTTGAACATACATCGCTGGACAGCCAGTCCCCACCCTGTGCTGTCTGATTGCTGGCGCAAAGCATACCTGTAGTTTCTTCCCTTTGTGCCCTGGTATGGAAACCTGCCAATGAACCCAGTGTGCAGCTGAACCGTGCAGTTTGTGGAGGCCAAGTCCTGCGTTAAGATTAGGAACACTCTCTGCAATAGCTGACTGTGGCAAGGATGGAGCAGCCCCAGCACAGACTACTGCACGAGGGGTACCCTGCGCTGCCCACAGGCCCCTGATCCTTGTGCTCTGGAAAATGTTGTCCGGAGCCCGAAGGCTGTCAGACCTGCCAGCTGAAACCTTTCAAGAACCCCCAGCTTTTGTTTCCACCCTCTTAACTCTGTGTATGGCCAGCTTCATAGATCCATCTGCTGTGTTCCTTGCCCTCCCAGGCAGACTCTGACGTTCTCTTATTAAACCAGCTGTGAACTGATTTCCACACTGGATCAGCACAGTGGTGTAGCAGACGTACACACAGCTTCTATAAGACTGCAGCTAAATGACCCCTTATATCCATGTAGCAGGTTTTCCTTCCCATACTCAGTGTAATGCAATTTCTTTTAAAGCACTGGGCTACGTTAAAGATACCAGTCTAGTTAAAGTAGAAAGTATAAAAATTGTCTAAAAACCAAGCAGTTTTCCTGGTAAGATTTGGCACCTGATAGCAGCTCTGAAGAGCAATTCCTCTCTGTGGCAGATTAGTAGGGCTGTATCCCTGGTTTCCACAAAAAAATTTGCACAGCTCATTGTATTAATCAGTTTTCTGCAAGCCATGGCTCCTTCCACACCTTTTCACTTGTCACACAGAAAAACATATGGCTCTTACTCATTATTGCTTTGTATTTTCCAAATTCATGTATAGATCTGATCGCCACACCACTTGCAAGCAGTTGTTTATTAAAGCAGTGAGACCCAGGTGTTTTCCATGCACGTGTGCAACGAGCTTGCTGACTAGAGGAAACAATCCCCCTTCTTGTGAGTGAGTTGTGCAAGGTAATTAAAGCTGGTCAGATGAACATTAAAAACATCCTGCAGTTTTGCATCTCTGCAATTAGTGGCTGGCAGACAGTCACAGAGGAAGGAGTCAGTGATTCCCTGTCTTCTCAAGGCACTGTGTCTCCAGAAAAGCCTGGCAAGTGAGGAATAACCAAAGGAGAGCAAGATATCACCCACAGGAACACCAGGCAGAAGCACCCATGTTGCTCTGTCATCTCTGCTCTTTGGGTTCAGTAGGTTTTCGAGGCTACAGCTCTTCTTTTCTTTGCCAGTGGAAATTCCCTCTTTGCTGAGGGAAGTATGTTGCAGCAGTGGTTCAGGATGAAATCTGTGGAATTTAATGTGCTTTGCCTTTCTCCCTATGGCACAAAACAGTGACTGTCTTCAGAAAACCATCAGAGTCTGCAGTGCTCCATCGAGAGTGCCAATTAAACAGTGTAGTGAGAAGGAAGAGGGAAAACACTTGGGAAAAGGGCTGTTGAGAAGGATGCAAGATGAAATGGGTTACCTCTCTGCCACCCTTTAGTACTTCCAACCCAAACGTTACTTTTTGTCCATTCTGAACAGGATGTACCACAAGGAAGGAAACCCAGCTCTAATGGATGATACATATTTTCTACAGTTTCACAAGGTATTTTGCCTCAGTTGGTCTGTCTTTTATAAAATAGCTCATCTAATGGAGTCGTTCTGTTGTCCTTTCCAATGGTTCTGAAGTACAGCATGTGTTGATTATCTCAGTTGAATGAATCTGAGTTCATTTATAAGTTGTTTTGTTCTGACATTATTTTTTTTTTTCATTTCTTTGTTTCTCCCTCCTCTGTCTGAAGCACACAAAATTGTTTGTGGAGGGGAAAACATATAAACAGTGTGATTCAGTACAATAAAGAACAGCTTGTTAAAAATGTGCTTTTGGTGTATGTGGAACCCAAGCTTTTCCTCTTTGTATCACGCCTTGGTACAGAAGCATTAGCTGAGGTTGCTCTGGGACTTCCATTTTAAAATGATCTTTTCTTCTGCCTCTTAAAGCCTGAAAAATTCTTTTCAGTTGAAATGATGTGTGTTTTCCATTAAGCCAAAGACAACATTTTACAAAAGTTTGAATCAAACTCATACAAGTATTTTTTTTAGTTTTATGAAAGTTATGAAACTTATCAGAAACAAATCTTTTTGTAATGATTAGCCATGGCATGGAAAATCTCTTTATTCTTTTTTTCCTTTCTTCTTTTTATCCAGCTCAAAGGAAGGGAAGGAGAACTTTGCTATCTTTCCACTGAAACAGAATCAAATTCCTTCCCTTCAGCTGAAAAATTGCATGTGACTCATTCTTATAAGCCAGGCCAACCTGCCAATGTGGACTGCCATTAAAGTTGACTTTAACTCATCAAGTGTTGAAGCAACTGAACATCTGTTTAGTACGCACACAGCCGTATGCATTCACTGAACTTCAGCCTATGTGTCTGGGGCTATACACTGATATAAATATGTCTAATGAATGTTAATTATGAGGTAGTGTTTCATTCTGGAGATCTATCACTGCATAAGCTTCCTTAAAAGAGTACAACTGTCTCAGCATTGAGACTGATGTGTTTGGGCCTGCTTCTACAGCTTCACTTGCCTGGGCAAACTGCAGAAGCAAGAATGCTTTGAATAAAAAAGCCAAAGCCGACACGCTTTGAATAACAAATAAATAATGGCATGCAGGCAGGGATACAGTTCTGACGAGCAGCTTAGGAATCACCCAGGTGCTGGGAATGGTTTGCATGAAGGGGAGAGGCGCAGTGCTGAGGCTGAGGGCAAATCTCAGGGCTGGGGAGGGAGAAACAGGGGCCCTGGAACCTCAGCCAGCCCTTGCGTCTCCTGTCTCCCCAAGCCCCAGGTGCTTTTGCTTCCCAGGCAGCAGGACAAAGAGTGGGGTATTTGCCCTGAGCCACAGGGACAGGGTGTGGGGAATGAGGGTGGATGGACAGAGGTGGATGGGGCGGTGGATGGAGTGACCACGGGCTCAGAGACTGCCCTGTAGTTGTGGCACTGCCTGTGGGTGCGGGTATGGTTGTGCCTCCTTGCCGTGCCCATCTCCTCTCCCTCTGCAGCGCCTGCCAAAAGGATGCTCTGCAGAGGCTGCATCCATTGCTCAGGCAGGGCTGGGTACATAGGCCACAGGGAGCTGCACTTCAGTGAAGACAGATATTCCGTCCAGACACTACCGGACGGCAGGAGCCAGCAGGGCTGGTGGCCACAGCTGGAGAGAGTGGGGCTGTGCAGGCAGGGGCAGGCAGGCAGGAGCTTGCCAGGCAGAGGGTAACAGCAGCTTGGCTGGGCTGGGGAGAGGGGGGCTCCCTTTGCTGCAGAGTGGGGATCACTGTTTTTCTTTGTGGGAGAGAAGACTGGTTACATGTCAGTTCTGGACGGGGAGGCTAGAGGTTGGGGTACGGAGCACCAGAACAGGCCAGAGCAGGCAGCAGCTGTAAAGAGCAGAGGAACAGATGAATGCATACAGAAAAGAAAGGGGAACATCAACTAAAAATATTACAAACCACCGGTACAGAAAAAGTATTTCAGGGTCTCCTGTTCTTTCTTTTTATAGGAAAAAGGAAAAGGGGGCAGACTCTGGAAATAACAGGCCACATATTCCTGACAAAGGAATATATTTCCAGTCACAGCCTAATGAAACATATGAATGTGCTGCTGCAGGATCTCCTGAACGTCAGGGGTACCGCAGGATTCAGACACGGGCTAGAATTTTGCACAGCAGTCAAGGTGGTTCATGTGGAACTTCTGGCCTGTTAAGGAGCAGATATTTCAGAAATTTCACAGAAAAGCTTACTGTCAGGAGATTTTTGTCAAAATTTGCAGCCACAAGAGGCTGAGGTGCTTTATAGACACTTTTTGAAAAAACATCTGATGTTTGGATGCTTATGTATATATAGCACCCTCCAGCTGGGGCTTTGCTCTTCTCCAGCAGAACCACTAGGATGAGGAACAGCTTTCACCACTGCAGATATTCGAGGAAAGCAAACATGATCAGATTCATCAAGCTATTCCCTTAGCACGGCATGAACTTTAGCTTTAGAGTTTCTGAGAAGAGAATTGATCAGTCAGTCTCTTGAAGATAGAAACCCTTAGGTAATTAGGAAGATGGCATTATTCAGAAGCCTTTGCTTTCAGTACCCTTTACTGAACAGTTGGTTTTGGGTAATTATAGTCCCTGGGGGATAGGTTTCAGTGACTGACAGCCCCCAGGGATGCTTGGGCCTCATCCTCCCAGCTGCAGAGAGAAGTGAAACTGCACACAGAAGCAGTTTTTGTTTGAATTTGCAGCAGCAGGGATTTGTATGAGTGTGCATGTGTGTATGTCTGTGGGGTTTTTCAGGTTTATAATTTCCAAATATAAGATACAGGTTGTGTGCACAACATTTCCCTTACATCAGCACCAACACCACTTTTGGACTCTATGAGCAATTAATAGACTGTGATTTTTTAACTCCTTTCTTACTGATAAGCTGCTCTGAAAACTCACTGAGCCAAGTGCAAAATCCATTAACCTATATGTACCATGAGTACAGAATACGAACAAAAGGACAGGTTTTTATTCACCTGTTTAAAGGACAGAAAAGCCTTTGCCAAAATTAATGGATGTGTGCAATTATGCAGGACTCCCATATATGAGAAAATCTGGAACTATTCAGCAATAACATCTTTCTCAGCACAGTATATATGGCTAGAGATAAAGTATTAGTGGATGCTGCTGCTATACAATTTACTACAAAGAACTTTCATTTGGGGCAGAACCATCTACACTTCATGTTCTGAATAGCCAAAGGTATTTCAGTATTTTTGGAATTTTCCACATCCTTTTTCTGTGAAAGAGCTGGGAGTTTCCATGTATTTTCTGTTGAGTTATTTGGTGTTATTCTTTTTCTTTTTAATTAAATCTGAATTCTGAATTTCCTGGATTCCAAACGTATTTCTGATATAAGGTATTACCCATCAGGTTACTGATGTCTATATCTAACCTGAACACCAAATTACGTAAGGGGTTTAATTGAATTAGCAGCTGTTCATTAGACTTTCTTTTCTCATTGTAAACCAACATCTGTGTTTTCTTACTTAAGATTTTATAATATCATAAACAGTGCAGGGTAATTTCTTACCATGAAGTAGTTTTAGATGGATGGATTACAATAAATTGTGAGCTGCCTCTGGAGTCTTTTTGAGATTTTTGATTTCAGGCTAAACTATCTAATTAAACAGTCAACAAAGTGAGAACCAAGGACTCCAATTCATAAAACAAAGGCCAAAAATGCCTCAGAAATTAAGTCTGTGGAAAGGTGGAAATTTGCTTGTGGAGGTGCTTCACAGACTTTTGTTATGTACAGGCATGGCATAGGGATGCATCATGCAGACGTAGCTCTGATCAAACGAGCTTAAGCCCTGGGACAAATCCAGCCACATGAGTAAACTATATTAGCTTTAGAAAAGCAACTGGCTGTGAAGGCAGTATTGTGCTGTGTAAGTGCACCCCAAAGATGCATTCTGAGACAGCATGGAGATGACAAAAGTGAGGCTTAACATTTTAAGGGAATGAGGAATTTGATTTGGACATGAGTATTTAAGGTGAAATACTCTTTCAGCAATTAGGGTGAAAAACAGCTGTTGCACATCCAGCCTTACACAGGTGCCAAACCTTCAGTTCATATAGGGGGACCATATGCAGGTTTCTGTGTCTCCATTATCTCCCTGCTTCATGCAGGCAGACTACCTTCCCTGCACTGCAGAACAAAACCTCTTCCCATCCAAGACAATTTTGTCAGATTAACAACCATCAGTACTGCCCAACCAAATGCCTCGGTGCTCCCTGTAGCACCTCCTGACCATGTAACAGGAATGATGTATTATAGAAAGCTGCTGATGAGCCCAGGGACTCGCATATGCTCAGTGCTTAGCTTCCCACAATACCATTTTCTCTGCATCCATTTATCCCTTAATTAGTGTGATGCCACATGAAAGTCCATGCTCTCCCACATTCTCTCTCCTCATTGAAGAAGTTCCCAGTGTATTTAAGTCCTCCTTACATACACAGCACAGAAATGCTTGTCTGCATTTGCTCCACTTGAATAGTATAAGCACAAACAAGGGATGCTGGTCTGAAGCCAGGGCGAGAAAGGGGCAGGAATGGATGCTGTAGCAAAGAGTCAGTAGCCTTTAAACTCACAAACACATGGCGGTTATTTGAACTTGATGATTTCTGACTTTCTGAGGCCATCAAACACTAGGGTCATATTATGATGCAAGTCTAGCTACAGAGATTTTGTATGCCTATGATGGTTCTTTATGATGTTGTGTATGGTGATGCATACTGTGGGGCTCAGAGGGCATGACTGTAGTCATTGGAACCACCAGAAAAGGCAAAGGACATCGGGAAAGAGACAAAACAAGCTAGCAGAAGGTACTGTGTGGGCAGAGGATAGGTAGAATACATAGCCCTTCCTGGGCAGTAGCGCTTGAAACAGAGCAGTGGGTAACTGCAGGCACACCACAGTCTGTCGGCTCACATGCACAGACGAGGTGCAAGAAACGTGCTTCCAAAATGAAGAGAGACATGAAGTGGCAATCCGAGTTTCAGTCAGCTCAACCTTGCCCACAGAAGCTCACAGCCAAGGCCAGAGCAGACACAGTGACATGCCATGGCGTAGAAGGAAAATTGTGCCCTTTTTGGCTTTGTGTTGCTAGCCAGAGGGTGTGTGAGGGCTCTTGCCATTGTGGAAGGTGTCGGTGCTCAGCCAAAACAGGCCTTGAGTGTTAGTGACCCAAAGCCACCTTATGTATAAAACAAAGTTTCTTTTGTCAGAACTTCCTAGTGCAGGGGAGGCTGGAGAGGAGGCAAGCAGTGAGGTAAGAGGTGCAGGGGAGAGAAAGAAAGAGAAAGGAAAATGCAGGAGAGGGAAAAAAAAACCACAGAAACTGGGTAATCACCCAGGATACATGGTAGGGGGAGAGAGGCAGTCTCAGAAGCAGAGTCCCACCAGGACTGCCTGTTGTCTTAGCTGCCATCTGAACTCACAGCTGGATCATCTCTCCCCTAAGCAGAAGAGATCAGCTCCATCCCCATGCCAGCACTTTTCCCTAGGTCAGGAGAAAAGAAGGATTAATTATTCAGCTGCCAGGCCCTGCCCGAGTTTGTTAGCTGCTTTGGTTGCCATGAGGCATAGAGGCAAGTACTCAAGCCTGCTCCTGTTCCAGAGAAGGTCCCACTGCTGGGACGACCCAAGCCTACATGATGCATAAGATTTGAGGAAGCCCAGTGGATCTCCCTGATGAGAAATTTTGTTCATTTGTTTGTACAGATGCTAGCAAACACCTTAAAACCTCAGTGTGGGATCTCTGCTTGCTGCACTGTCTGGTTTAAGAGGCTTTCCTGCTTGCATGTAAATTTGGTTGTTTTCTTCTGGTTTTCTGTAACCATCCTTTCAGCTGATCCCACATCTACAACAACCAGTACTAGACCAGTGAAAGTTAAGCTCCTAATGATGTTGTACAGCTTGTTGGAAATGTATTGCCCCACAGGAATTTGACATCCCATTTCAGAATACTAATGCTGAAATGCAGGAATTTTCCTCTGAACAATTATTCCAAGTCTCACCTGACTCCTATTGATAAATCTAAATAGATCTAGATAGATCTAAACCACTGAAAAATGTTATCCATCCCATCACACAGACAATATTTCTACTGCCTGTGTTAAAAGATTTAGCAGTGATAGTCGAAACTAAAGCAGCTGCCTTAGCTTTTGCTCATGGCCCATGGCCCAGTCACCACTAGAAGATGGAAGAAACTTTCCTGGTATAAACTGCATGCTGAGCCTAGATGCACTTAACAAGACTATCAGGACATCTTCTGGGGACTCAAATAATTTGTGAACCATCACTAGAAGTGATGCAATTTATATATTACTGGTTGTGTGGAAAATGGCTTTTAAAATGTTGTCATTTTTGGTGTTATCTTTTTGTCAGTGGCTGTTTTCAGACAGCTCTTAAGCATGCTGGGGGCCAACCTGTGCATGGCTCCCAGAGGTGGAGCAAGACTATTTGGGTGTACCTGCAGCAGAAACGTCCACACTGCACGAAAAGCAGATGTCTTCAGCTCATTCAAGCATGCAGCACAACAGGCAGGACCAATACCTCTCTAGCCAAAGCGTGCAAACTTGTTTCATTCATCAGAAGATGGACGAGAAATTTATCCCATGACACTGATTCTTCCTTAGGCTATTGAATCATGGTGTTTACCTACCCTAGTGAACAGTGGATTAAAATGTGATAGATAATAAATACAGTGATTTCAGCTGACATGGAGACCTGGATAGTATTCAAAGGATTTTGAAGGACAAACATCTGTATATTGAAAGAAATATTGGACAAGAAAACAAGGGGTTTACTGTTACTAAATGGACTCTAACTGTTGCCGCTCTCTTTGTAGCAAATTATGGGAACTGTGAAATTAATTTAAGAGACAGTATTTTCCCCATCTGGATTAAAGCTGCACTATCTCTGTCAACTTCCCTCATCAGCTTTTTGAGAAGCAAGGAGTTTCTTGTTAATCAAACCCTGGAGGGGTGAGTTTCCAAGAACCACAGATGCAATTATCTTAAGCGTGCTACACTGCATATCCTAGCCTGCAGCCAACTCATCTGTGTATCTGAAAGCCATTTTCTGTCCCCGTATAAAACCAGGTCTGGCCAGGAAGAAGCAGGAGAGAAGTGGTGCTGTTAAAGTGATCTCTCTCTGCCCATCCATATGAGAACAGCTGCTGGTGTGGGTGCTGGTGGCTGAGGGGAGGCGGCGGTGAGGCTGGCCTGTAAACCACAGAGCTCACAGAAGGAATCAGATTTTGCAGATGGTGGTCTGGGCCGTTATCCCTCTCTCTGATCACTGTCCTGGAGCCCCTCAAGGGCTCGTGTGGAGCAGCTGCAGGGCCACAGCCTCACAGTGAAGTATACAGGCACCAGTACAAGCTGGTGGCATGGGGAAGGAACAGGCAGAGATGTGGCCTTGCACCAGCAATGCCTGGCAGTGCTCTCGGGAGCAGCAAGGAAGCAGGCGAAAGCCCCTGCAGAGTTCCTGCAGGGCCTGGTGTTCCTCTAGGGCAGCAGTCCTGCTGTGAGCCATTGGCATATGGGGGATCCTGATGCTAGGGCAATGGCCTGCCACACACTGGAGGCAATTCCAATAACTATGAGCAGCACCACACAGCTAAATTTTGGCTGTCCTAACTCCCTTTTTCTACATGTGCAATGCTATAGGTGGTCTGCCATGGTCCTGCTCATGCCCCACATTAACGCTGTTTGCACAGTACCCTACATTTTACTGGAGCACTGGTGCCTGCTTATGCCCCCTCCCGTGCTTGCTGCTGGCTCCCATGCAGCCAGTCTTGCTTTCACCTCCTCAAAGCACAGCCCGATCTCCTGCCACCACCAGCCTCTACGCGAATCTACTGGAGTCAGTCTCTATTTCTTTGGAGGGTCCTCCTGTCCCATGATGACTATAGGAGCAGAGGCTCCTCCTGTGTGCCTCGTGCCCCACAGATGTTGTCCTTTCCCCTTCAAAACCAGGTAATTTTTTCTCCCAAAATATTCCTTTATTCTCTTTGCTACTAATTAACTTATTCTGTGTTTGGAGGAGGAAACAGCAGAGGAATACAACTGCATTTGAAAGTCTGTGCAATCTTATGAACTAGACCAAAAGCATGCAAGAAATGCCCTCTTCACTTTCTATCATTGCATGAAATCTCCCCTAAATTTTTTTAGGAAGCATTCAGTACTTTCCATTTTAGTATTTTAGCCTGGTACAAAGGCCTTTAGCACCACTTAACTAAAAAAAAGAAAAGTATCAATCTCTGTGGGAACCATCTTTGTCTGTCTTGTTACTCCTATCTCCTTGAGTTTCTACACCATAAAATAGTCACCCTTGATGTGCTTCAGATTCCACACACCAATTCCCCTCCACCATGTTTCAGACAGAAGAAAGGACTCTGAATTGTGAGTTTTAAACTTAAATAGTCTCTTGAGAACAGATAAAGTTGCCATTCTGTTTTTGCTATGTGGAATTGTAGTTAAATGTGATTGTGGATATGTATTTCCTGTGGTGGTGTTATGCAAAACTTTAGCAGAAAAGTTTTGCTCTTCTTTTTGTCAATTTTCAAGTCTATTCTAGCATCTAAATTGATGAAAAACCTGATCTGATTCAAATAAGATTGACTTGAGTGGGGATCAAGATTATTAACACCATAGACTCTTTCCGAAGAAAGAGTTTTTTAAAAAAAAATATGTTGCTGCTTCTCTATTCTGGGTCTTGTTATAACTTTTGTGGTCCAGACTACAGGGAAGCACAAAATCCCTTCACCTTTTCCAATGCTGTCAGTCACTCACCATTACTACTTCTCTGTACAGTCTCCCACAGATTCTGGTCTTTATTGTAAAGGTGCCTTATCAGATGTTGTGCACATAAGGCACTGTACACATCAGCAATGTGTACATCAGCAGACACATCTGGCCATTAACTTGATAAAACCCTCCAAAAGAACAGTGTATATTATTTAATAAAACTGTGCTGCAATAGAGCAGTTCCAGCAAGAGATGGCTGGTTTTTGGCCTTGTATCTGTGTGTGCGTGTATACATCACCAGCTCCAGCTGCTGACGTGAGTAGTGATAAAAAATTTATTTTGAGACAGTACATTACCTTGAATAGCATCACAGTCCTGGGTACCAGTCACAAATGAATAATGGAAGTACTTTTTCTGCCAATAGCCTGTATATTTATCTATTGCAGCTCCTGCCAACAAGTTTCTGAACTAGCGTTTGTGTATCTAGGGCATGAATTTACATAGAGTATGAATAGATATTCTTTACTGTGGGTTGTTTTGCAGATGCAATACATTTTTATAGTTTATTTCTTAAACCATGTTTCTCAGAAACCAGAAAGCAAGCAAGCAGTTTTTCATTTGATTTTTAAACTGATGAATGCAAACTGGCAAAGCACATCAGTTCTATAACTCCACAGTAAATCTTTTGAATTTAGAACTTAATATCTTTACACAGATAAAGAGACTTATGGGGTGGTCTGACCCTTTTGTATGCAAACTGGCAGCTAATTTGCACTTAAGAAGGAAGTAACTGCTGTTTCAGAGAGGCTACATTTACAATTTTGTGTCGGTAAACTTTTGTATTGACCCTTTATCACCCAGCATATGCACCGAATGAAAATCAAAAGGGAAATGACTGTTTAATTAAAGACCAGACATAGATATTGTGGGGTGCTGTTGGAGTTTAACCCACCACCGTGACTGACCAGTGTCTGTGCAATACCTGCACTATCTGCTGTATAACCTGGATAATGGCTGTATGTTGGAGACTGGGGCTACACCCCTTCCTGAGGCCTGGATCATCAGGTGGAGGGAGAAGGGAAAAGATTAAGACCAACTGAACCTTGGCCTGTTTCCCGCCTCTTTCTGAAGAGATTTGTGCCTTGGAGGAAAGAAGGGACAAGGGGTCCTTACTTGAGGGGACGGACCTTGGCAAGGCCAAAGAACAGGTTTGGGAAGCCACTGTGTGCCCATGCCCCATCCTGTGCAGTCTGCACAAGAACTGCCTGCGCTTCAGTCCTTGATAATTGAGACAGGCAGAGACAGGATTTTTAGAAATGAGTCTGACATATCACATTCCCTTGGTGATGGCCAGTGCCAAGTCACATTGACTTCTGCTGTTTTCCTCCCAGTCTGGACCTTATCCCAAGGTTATCTCAAGGTTGGAAGGGACCATGCTCCTCATTTCTCCTAGCCTGAAGAGCTACTCTCTGTTCATGTTTGTTGTGAAATAACTTCCTCCCAGATTATAGTTGTCCTCTGGGAAGGATGCCACATTTCTTTTCATTGAAAATTATTCGCTAAAAATCACCATATTGTTGGGGCTCCTGCATTTACTGCTAGCTATCAGTTTGTGTTGTATATCTCTTGATGACTTCACCTCTGACTTCCAAACCTGCAACACTGCCATTCCACTTCCTTCCCCTTGACCATCAGCTTCTAGTTTCTGGTCCATTTCAATCACCCTCTGTCCCTTTCCCAAAGTCCACCCTGAGTCCGCATCATTTTCACTCTTCCAACCAAATCCCAAAACAGGCCAGAAGCAGCTCCACAGGAAAAAGGCCACAGGCCACCCACAGGGATGGAGTGGGTGAGTGGCTGTCACAGAGCAGAAATCTTACCCTGCGTGGTCAGGCAGTGCTACGGTCTGGTGAGGAGAAGCTACATGAAAATTTGTGTTAAAATCTCATCCTAACCAAGGCTGCCTGCAGCACACAACTCTTGGCTCCTCTTAAAAGCTTTTATTACACATTTCTTCATTACTGGGAGAGTTGCTAGGTCAGGGGATCATGAAATGTCTGCTTTACTTGCCTAGCTCTGCAGAGCTTTCCAGGCTGCTGTGCAGCTGTGTTGTGTCACTCACATCCCCTGGATTTTTTTTTTATGTATGAATTTTGATTACACATAAAACAGCACACTATTTAAAAGAAAAACATTGACAAAAAAAGAAATCAGAGCATCAGTGGAGCTGACTGTACTGCACGTTGATTTAAAAATCAGATTTTATAGGACAGCAGATTTGTGCAAGTTCCTTACTCCAATTAGACTAGCAGTTACAACGAGTACTGTCAGCTGAAAAGAAATGTGTTAACAGTTCAGCAAATGCTGAATCACAGTGGACACCTTATAACTAGCCTATCTCACTCCAGTGTACATAAATTGGCTGTTGTCATTTTCCCTGTAGCGATGGGTGACATAATACACTAATATCAAGACACAACTGTAAGAAAGTTCAACCAAGAAGAACACAGTCTTAGTAAGTGTTAGATTTGAGGAGGGATTTATGCAGCAAATTCATTCATGATCTTCATTCAATCATTGTGCTCAGAGAAAAACATGTTACCGAATATAGCAATGCCTCAGCCTCCACAGCCGTGTCTCATGGCAGAGAATAACCCAGTCTGCAGGCCAGGGCTATGTATTAGTCACCAGGCACCTTTATATTTGAACAACAGATCTATGTTCCCTTTTTAACAGCAAAGGAGAGGAATAGTAACTGAAAATGAACAACCCTGCATGCATTTCAATCTGCCTAGCACCAAAGACCTCACCCCAACTGTGGACTGTAAACAAAAAAGTATATTTGCTCCATATATGAGCTCAATTAGTAGTGCCACCCAGAGCAAAGGAGTGACGCTTCATATCTGTCTTAGGCCTTCAACACAGACATCGTGGCAGGATTTCCATTTGCAGAGAGCTAAGGCACAGAGCAGCTAAGTACCAAGAACTTGTTTGAGCCGAGGGAAGTTTCATCCCTAAAGCTTGCGCTGCTAAGAAAAGGAGCAGAGTTCATGTTCAGACAACCTTCCTTAGGTCTCTGATTTAAACTTTAACCCTACTCACTGGCAACAGAGGAAAGTTAATGTTCGATGTCTCTGCTTGCCCTGTATAAAAGATGAGGCAAAGTGCTTTTGCTCCTGTCAAGAGACTTCTGTCAGAAGAGCCCTGTTATGCCAGGGCAGTGTGCCCTGGTCTAGCCCCATCCCTGGTGAAGGATGAGACGGCTGCACCATCTGCCCTGGAGATGCTAGCTCACCCGGGCATGGGGCTGCCGAGGGCTGCTGCAGCTCAGCTACCCCGGTCCCCCTCCTCACAGGTCATTACACCATGTAAGCCCAGTCACCTCCTAAACCACATTTTTAACCAGCTTAATCTTCAACCTTCCTATTTTTAAAAGTCCGCTGCAGAATTTCACTGCTTTGATTTCATAAAAACCTTCTCGTTTCCCAAACAAATATCTTCCTAACTGGGAAATATTTGTGAGCAGTAGGCAATGGCCAGGCTCATGAGGTTCCCGTGCCCACTGCCGCCTCTTACCCTGCCAGACGCAGAGCACTGGGCTAGGGGGACCTTAGGGCAAAATGCCAGGGACTGCTGCGAGAGAGCTGGCAACAGTGCCATGATGCCCTACAACAGGACTGCTCACAGACCTCTGGAAAAGGGAGCCTGCCCCTTTGCCAGGACTCAGCTAGTATGTGGGGGCCCTCCTTCCCCAGCCCAGCCATGAGTTCCTGCGGGGCAACATAGTAGGTAGCAGGGACACCCTGGGGCTTGGGACAACCTGTGACATGTTCTGGAGAGGACAAGGGAAAGCTCTTTGTACCCTTATCTTCTTTGCACATTCATTCAGGGATCTGGCTATAAAGCTGCAGATTTGTGTATCTGTTATCACATCTAGAGAGAAGAAAAAGATACATTAAATTCCCATTAAACTGACAAAACAGCAGAGGGTCTGCCTCTGCTGGGAGTCTTGAACAAAACTTGAAGCTACTCTATCCTCTGTGCAAACAGTCAAACAACAGGCAGGATCCTGATCCCCTCTCCCTCTGTTTTACCCAAAGCTGCTGCTGGGAAGCTCAGTTGTGCTGCTGTCGCTGGTTGACTTCAAGGCAATGGAGATCTGCATGAGATACAGAGTGTCTGTAAAGGCTTAAAACAGGCCACAGCTTGGCCAACAATCTAAATCAAAAATCTGTTTCCAAGTTTTTGGTCAGCAGCTCCAGCCATCACGGCAGCAGCCTGGAAGGCCAGGCACGCAGCTGTGCACAGCTTCCCATGTCCAGGGCCGGAACATTTTAATTGGGGAAGTGTGAGGAAAACTAAAAGGCCAGAAACCTGTTAAGAAAGAGGAAGACTTGAGGGTTCTGGGAGGGTCTGGGGGTTTGGTTTTACAGAAGCAGAGCGGTGGGCTGCTGAGCCATCCTGGCCCTGTTGCTAATCAAGGGAAACATCCCAAGAAAACACCCCTGCAGTAACAGACACTGTAGCATCATTTTATTTGCCACAGGGGTGTCCCCTTTAAAACATATATAGAGTGAATGACATACTATGCCTGCCTAAGTACTTGTACACTTAGTTGTTCGCTCGCTTCTTCCCAGTTTTGTGGGCATAGCTGAGCTCACCATTGGCACCAATTAAGTTTTGCCTACTTCCCAGAGCAGTGAATCTGGCCTGTTAATTGCTCCTGAATCTGGCCTGTTTATTGCTCCTGTCCTCTCTTAGATGCTGCCCTTGAACAGACTTTTTCAGGCAAATATTTGAGGCTTCAGTATCATACCGGCTGACTTTAGCTGGAGGAAGTGGCTGAAAGCAATGTTATGACAAGGGAGCAATGTACACTGAGGGACCAAAATCTGAGCAACAGGTTTGCTTTTAACTCTGAAGTCAGCTGCTGTGTTTCAGACCTAGCAAAGGTGTTATATGCTAGAAACCTTGTCTAATCTTTTCCAGCCATGCCATTTAGCCTAATAAAAGACCACCTGTAAGGGAAAGTCTCAGAGTTACAGAACAGTGAGGTACCCAACTCCCAGCTCTCCTAAATGCTCCATTGCTGTGGCAGGGTGGCTCTCAGAAAAAAGCTCAGGGGAAGACATGAGCACAAAACAGGGATGCTTATTTGTGAAGGCAGCGCTAAACAAACGTCTTGTCTTACCCATGTCCTTGTACTACCATGGTTATAGCAAGACTCTCACTGATATATTTCAGTCATGTCATCCACCTGCCATTATTCTGGTGAAAAAGAGAGGACTCACGTTTCCACTGCGTGGCTGCAGCATGTGCAATTAGAAATAGCTGTGTATGTATCGGTGGAAATTTCCAAGGGCAATACACAAGGTGCTTCCTCTTTTCTTTCATAACAAACCTATCTCTGGCAGCTTCCAGGCACAAAGGTCTGTGTGAAAATCAAAACAATCAATTTTTCAGTTTTGTATGCTTTTCTTTTAATATTCTCAATAAAAGCAGAAACGAATTGCAACAAATCTTCAATAGAACATAAACAGTCCTTATAGCACATGAGAACACCTCTTTAAAAGTGCAGAACTGTTACAATTAATCTGCTTGTACAAGAAGAATCCTTGAAAAGCAATAAAAGGCTGTAAAATGAGCACTAGTTTTGAAAAGTACATCAGTTCAAAACCTTTGATTTGTTTCCTGGAGTATTTCATCCATGCCAGTCCAAATACGCACAGGCATACACATGCACACACACACATCTAAGTGATTTTGTTAAAACGGTGTTTTTATGACTGAGTATTTTTCAACAGAAATCTTCTGGACTGCTCCACCAAAAAGCTCTATTTTAATCAAAGGAAATTGTGGAGATCCTCAACAATATGAAATGTGTTTGCAGCAATCCTTTACTATTAACTCTTGATGGTGCATCTGTTTCATCCTATTCAATAAAGCCTTTTATAGATTTTGATTTTTTCCTTTCTTGCAGCAGGCTAACACTTCTTGCTGTAGGCTCTGGACATGCACCCCTTTGTTTCCTTGTCCTTCCATGTGCTGTTGCTGTCCTGGAGCCTTCCATCCAGGGCTGTTGTATAAAGTTAAATACTTCCATCCAGGGATTGCTCTTGTTCCCTGCCGCTTTGGTGAAGATCAGACAGCCTGGGTTTTTTTTCTTAACTTTGCCCTTGACGTTGTTTTTGCCCTTAGATATGTCTCTAGTATTTCACTTTATACAACAGCCCACTTTCATAAAACCTGCAAAGACCAGTGGGGTTTTTGGCAGTCACACCTCACACCTCAGACATATATCTGCCTGCCTTCCATCTTCTTTTTAACAAAACACTTCTCATCTGTCCGCCACTTGACACCACTTGCTTCTTTTGCTGTTTTCACATTATTACCTTTTCATTAACTTTAAGAACTCCTCAGGAGAGGGACCATTAAAATAATTCTTACTAGCTGTGTAACACCCTTGAAGACCTCTATGTTACCATTGCACCCCATAAATACTGCCCTTGAGATAAACTGCAGCTATGTCTCCATCCTATACCCGTCCACGTGGGAAAACACAAGCTTCAACCACTGAAGGTCCAGAATATGCACAGGGTGGATTCTCAGGTGATCTTGGTGATAAACACCATGTTTAAAAGAAACTTTAACCCCATCCCTGAAAAATCTTGAATATTTAAGGGCTCCATGTTTCCAAGTGGGTCTTCCTCCAGGAGGGCAAAGTCCCGCCAGAAAATACACATGAACTCTCTTTCCGCTTGCTGCTTCACTGCCAAAGGTTATGAACCTACTAATTACTCTGGGAAAAAAAATATGGCCATGCTGTCTGTGTAAGGGCCTATCTTGCCGATACAGAATGTTTCCCACTCAATCCAGCCCTCTTCAATACTGTGAGACAGTCATTTGAATGTGGCAGAGGTGTCTAAGCCTCATACCCATATCTAAACACAAGTATTCATCCTGAACTACCTCACTGGGCCAGCTGGGTTGCAACTTATTCTGGGGACTCGGTTGGGTCTCTTAGCCAGACCAACTGTAGTCTCCTTCCCCAGCTTGGGCTACTGTCCAGACATCCCATGCAGGTTTTTGGCATAGACACAGGCATGCTGAGCTATCAACTTTCAACATAATCATGAATCGTTACTGTAATTGAAGGGACCATTCCTACTGTAAGCTGCAGTAAAGGCCTTTGCCACCAGAAAGGAGATTAGCTCATATTCACCCAGTTCACAGACAGCTACATCACTTGAATGATGCTCAGTATCTCCACTGAATAAGGTTATGTGCAAATCAAAGGAATCATTTACAAAGCACTTAAAAAACAGTTTCAAGGGATTGTTGTAAATCTTGTCTCTTGCCTAGACAGAGCTGTGCTGGAGATGAATCAGCCCAGTTTGATAGAAATGGCTGTCAAGATCACAGCCAAACTGGCTGTTAAAAACTGCTTTTGGCAAACTCCATTCCCTGCTATTGAACTCGTCTCCCAGAGGCACTGCTGCTACCTTTTGCTAGGAAAACTGCTTCTTCCTAGCCTACCACTAAATCTTTGGCCTGGAAATCTCTAGGTCAACTGCACCAAGGAAGTAGATCATTACACCGAGTCACTGCACCATGGCCCCTCTCCTGCTCCCCCGCCCAGCCCTCTGGGTCCCCCTGGCCCCAGAAAGAGCTGTTCTTCTTCTGGCAGTGCCCCTTGCACCCAGGTAAGCAGTGGGAACACCCCTTCAGGCAATATGAAAAAGTGGCCATGCCTGCACATTGCAAAAATAAGATATTTTCCAGTGTTACCAATGCTGACATCAAGTAATATGTCATCTTATAAACTCTTCTCTTTGGTTTTTTTTTACCTTTGTTTGATAATGTGTTATATCCCCTGAAACCTGCCTTAACTCAAGAAATTGTTCCTCAGTAATTCTTCCCAAAGTCATCTATTTCATTCATAAATGACCTTCTGGAGGTCAGGAATAAGCCTCAAATATAGTCAATGACTGTTTCATCATGTGTCTTAGTCCCTTTTTGGTACCCTTCATTCCTTCCTCATCACTCCAGTGCAAGGTTGAAGTCCAATTTCTTTGCATGTGCACTGCACAGATGTGCTGCCAATGACTGAGAATTGGGAGAAGACGGACATCATGGACCCACAGGATGCACCATCACCAGGGAGCCTCACAGGCGGGCCAAGCAGCTCTGACAATGTAATAAATGGCTGAGATAGTCAGGCAACATAATTGTCTGTGCTAGCGAACTGTGTGGACATTGATGAAAAATGATCTGCAAAATTTGTGTTCTGCATATCTCTAGGAGCACTCCTGTCTTTCTGCAGCATTAGAAGCCAGCCCTCCATGTTCAAACAGAAGGCAATCAAGGATGGGATGTTTCTGATGGTGTGATCTCAGACCTGCATGTCACCCACATTTGATATTTCTTGTGGCTGCTCTCAAAACACATCTGTTTTTCAAGTACGTTCCATTCAAGCAGCTTTCTGAAAATTAAAATTTCTACACAGAGGTTTCAGCTTACCCTAGCGAACTCCCCTTGCACGGAGAGGCTGTAGTTCTGTGTCTGTGCATGTCCGTCTGTGCCTCCCCTGTGTAAATGTGTCCCTCTGGCTCTGACCCCAAGGTTTAGCTGCAACAGCACCAGGAAATCTTTTCTGTGCAGTTTCACAAAGAAGCAGTGCTTAAGTATTCCTGCGGGCAGCTGATGAATTTGGGGGTATTGCATGGTAAAAATGTTTGTGTTTTAGAAAGAGCACAAAGAAGCCTTAAGGAATATACTTGCGGGAATTTTTGCTGATGCAGTTTGTTTTGTTGCTTCCTAATTGGAAGGAGGCCTTGTTATCAGCATTTGTGCCCAATTGCACAGATTGTTTACCTGCTGTGAGGGAGCCACAGCTCTCTGTATTTTAGTCAGAGCCGCTAATACCATTATTTTCTGAGGACACAGCTAACAAAAATATCAAAGCTGCCTGAGGTTAACATGATGGTACCTCCTCTCAGCTTTGGCCTCCAGTTATAAGAAGCTTTGTGGTTACTCAGGGAAAATCTCCCAGTTCTTGAGAGTTTAAACTTTAGTTTAAGTGGATGTAAAGGGAAACAGATTTACTCTACTAAGGGTTACTTCAAGAATGATAACAGTTACAAGAGCAGGGCTCTGGTTTTGCTTCCCAAGCCCTTCTGAGAACCTCTGCTTAAACTCCAGGTGACTTTATCTGAGAAGCAGCTCCAAAGGGCTTGGCAGACACTAGCCAGTACACACCAGTATCAATAATTTGGATTACAAGAACCGGATACTGTTCCAGATGTTCCCCAACATCTTCAGCAGGGTCCAGTGAGGCCAGGAACCCTCCATCCTGAGGTGGAATGGAACACGGGGAGAGAAAAGAAGTCCCTGCCCTGGAGGACAGGTGGATCTCAGACCACTAGGCAACAAGGAACAAGGGTCACTGATTTACTGCATTTCCTTGGAACCACTCAGCTTTATTAGGAATGGCCCATTATAAAGAATGAAACAAGCTATTTTTTGAAGTAGAAAGACAGAGAAGAAGGAAGCTGATGCTCTCAGCAGTTGAAACTATAAATGTTGTGGTTTAACCCCAGTCAGCAACTAAGCACCATGCAGCTGCTCACTCACCCTCTCCCTCACAGTGGGATGGGGGAGAGAATCGGGGANTTTTTTTTTTTTTCATTTATCAGGCTGATTGCAGCCTTTTTTGTTTAATTGAGTACATGTGTGTTGTCTACATCTGTGATGGCAGAGCCTCAAAATGGGATGTGAAATAGGGAAGTGGCTAGAATTCACCAAAGACCACCGCTTATTCTCATGCTTCTGCCTGAAACAGGTGGATCTGGAGGGAGTTATTTTGAGCTTAAGTTAATGCTGACCTCAGCTGAAATAATTTGCCCTCTCACTCTTCCTCCGATACAGAGTCAAGAGGGAGTTGTCTGACTGCTGCGTGTGATTGTACACATCTGTCAACAGAATCGGAGATCCGAATGCAAAATGTAGCACTCGGGAACACTGTGTGGGTTTCCAACACTCCCTGAAGGACGCAAGGACCATAAACCAGTGAATGGATTACAATAAGGCATAAATAGAGCATTTTTATCTGTGGCAGATGTAAACCTGCTCCAGCACTCTTCTTTATTTAAAGGAAAATGGTCTCTATTTCAGACCAGTGCTCTCAATTTCGAATGAGGAAATGAGTTGTAAGTTTTTCCGTCTGAATAATTGTGAGCGGCCTTTGGAAGTGATTTGGCAGTGCTGTTTTGAAGGGGGCTGGCCATTACCTCTCACAGAGCACCCCTTCCCCATGAGCACAAGACCAGGGAAGGGCCCTCAAACTTTTGCACAGCTTGCCACCCCAAGCAGGGAAAGGCTTGCTTTGCTGCCCTGGCTTGCCATTTGAAGCCTGCAGCACCCTAAGCCAGCCAGGCCGTAAGAGAGTTATGAGGAATAATGTCCCAAAGCCAAGAAGCAGGTGTGAGACATGCTTCTCGCTTGCGCAGACATATGCTACAAAATGTTGCAACCTTTCCTGCATAATATCTTAATGTATAGTCATTAAGCAGGACAGAGTGGAGATGGCACATATGGAAAATGTCTCTTATTTGGAGACAGGAGCATGTCCTTCCCCTTTGATGCTGGCGCATGGAAGGAAATACTGATACATCAACTCCAAACTGTCCATCACAACCTGATAAGGATCTCAAAGAAGGCAGGAATTTTACTGGGTTTTAGGTTAGAAACATTTTTTATGAATTATTCCCAGAAGCAGTACAGCTGGATTCCGGATGACTGCATCTGGATTTCAGTGCATTGGTAAGTCCTACCGGGGAAATAAATTGAAAGACAAAGACTGGAAGTTAAGGCTGTTAAGTTCAGGTAACACGGGCATACAGCATTGCAATAGCCCACTCCTTTGGACAACTTCTGATGTACTCACAGCTTTTGAGTCAGGAAGGGAAATGTGCATTTCGAATAGCTGGGCAAGGGGGTGTAGCTGAATAGAATATTTATACCAATAAATGGCTGGATTCCAACACTCTGAAGTGCTAGATTATTTTTGTTTTCCCTAAAAGTAGATCCTGGTGAACTCCAATGAAATCTAAGATGTTCTAGACTCTTTAGCGAGCCAAGAAGCAATCACAGACACTGGCTTGCTGTGGGGAACAAACCCACAGAGTAGCTGGTGGCTGGGGTTTAAGGAACTGTTGCATTATATTCTAGGCAAAAACTGCTAGCATTCTGCCAGCGCAAAATAATTCTGTCCCTGAAAAGACAAATTAAAAGAACTGTATTAGTAAAGAGCTAATTATATGCAGATTTTTGAAAGATTCAGGCATTAAGTGAGATTAAGAATGATGTGTATATTAGCACTGAAATGAAATTAGGAAGTTTAAAATTTTGGCTGAACTTCCAAAAAGGAAAAAAAAAAAAAGTCCAGGCAACGAGATCAGTGGAGTAACTTTACATGGGAAGGAGGGACATTTAATTTCTTGGGACATTTAAAGAATAGCCAAAAACTAGGAAATGAGTTGCAGAAAATGGATGGACATTGTCATGGAGATGAATTAAATGAACTGCATGGCAGAATAGGCATTTTTTTCATCTCTGTCTCTATTCATCTTTAGCTACAGAGACATATCGCACTGGTATAACAATCCAGTGATTTTGTAGACTTGATCTTTTGACACAGACACATAAATATACCTCACCAAATTCCTCTCTTTCTCTTGGCCATTGTAGCTCAGACTTTTATACAGATCACAACACGGGCTGCTGTTCTCTTCCCAGCTGGGGAGATGATCGGTGACTTCCAGGTCAAATAAATTCAGCGGGGTCCAACAGCAAAAATAACACACTGACGCAAATCTGTGCGCATTTATTCAGCTGCCATTGAGCCCATGCTCAGGCTCAGTCCTGTTGCTTGTGCTGCCCTTTCTGGCTGTTCTGTGTGCAGGCAGGGACAGAGACACGGGCACTGGAGCCACGCTGCCTCCGGCTGTCATGTTTCTTCCCCTGCTTTCTCAGCCTTTCGCCTCCACTGCTCACACCCTGGACATGTGAAATCTTGGGCTTTTGCCCAACGGTGCCCAGCGAAGCAGAGAATATATTACTGAGGAAACACACAGCTCATCTACTCTCCAAGGGAGCCGATGGAGACAGAAGTGTATCGTTCCTTCCCTTTGCGTGTTCCAGAGTAAGGACAACTGGCAAAAGCGGGACTTTTCCTCATGTCTGTTTATTAAAGATTAGGTTTGTGCAGCATGGGCTATAATTTATGTATTTTCATGGTGGTGTTATTTAGATGTTACTGACTGTGAAGATTTGATACCAAGTGCAATAGTGAAATTTCCACAATGAAATACATAAACACTGCCATACTTGTCAGCTGCACAAGCTACTTCCCAGAGTGTATCTTTAGCAAGTGGCACCCCAGTGGCTTGTAGGACAAAGAATGTGCTGGAGAATTTTGTGGATGATTCTTAAAACTGTAGAAATATGAGGGCACGTTTGTTGCTTCAAGGGCAGCTTCCAAGCAGACAGTAAAGGAAGATGTGTGGCACGTCCTGGTCATGGAGAACTATTTCTCCCTGTCCTCTGCTACTCATCCAGAGTAAAGCACACTTGCATATCTGTCCTTAGAAACCCAGCCCGTACCTCATTTTCTCCACTGTGAACGTCAACACACTGAACTCATCCTGTAACTCTCTGTTTATGGTGCTGGTGCATCTTTCCAGGCCCTGCCAGGGAGAAAAGGCTCACTGGACTTGCCACAGTTTGATAATGGCATGAAGGGTTTGATTTGTTCCAAGCACGAGGGCATATTCGGTACAGCCAAGACAAGCTGCAAAATTCTTCTGCTTCTCCCATGACCTGTCATCACCTGCCTTCTAGCCAAGACGTGGTTTAGAAAAATCAGTGGGTAGACAGCATGTGGAGCAAATTATATCTGGAAAGAGAAGAAATCTGAAGTAGTGCTGCATGCCTTGCTGTCTCTTGTCCAGGGATATTCTTGCTGGTCTCTGCAGGCAATTGGTGGACAAAGACTTTTCTTTTATTGATATTACCCTGTGCTCTTTGTTTTTATCTCCCAACTGTACTTGCTAGTAAGCAAGTGATGATTTTAGCACACATGACATGAAATCAGGTTTCGCAGGGGG
>VZTL01057425.1:0-31552 GCA_013400535.1 Scopus umbretta | reverse complement strand
CCCCCCCTTTTTTTTTTTACTTACATTATAGTTTTATTCACTTATGTGTTAAAAAAAATAATAATCACGTAGCCAGAAACTTGAATTTGACAAAGCTTTTGTTGTCTGGTTCAAATACTCAGAGTTGTACTTGCAGAGTCCCAGCACCCTCCGCCTGCCTTTGTGACCCTAGTTGTGGGTATACAAAATGGCTTCTGTGGCTTTTTTCATTTTTTTTTTTGTCCTGATAGCTTCCTAGTCAGCTTGCATGTGCAAACGCTGCTGAACATGTACAGGCAAGCTGACAGGCTAAATAATTACAGTCGCAAAGCTCCTTTTTGCACGCCTGCCCCCATCGCCAGCAGAAGCTCCCAGGGAGGCACGATTTGCTGCCGTGGGGCTCGGTGAAGCCTCCGCACCGCAGGCGGAGCTCTCTGGGAAATCGGGCTCCCTTGCGAGGGCTCTGGTGGTACGGATCAACAACTGTGAGGGTGCCTGTGGAAGGAGAGCTGCTGAAAGAGCAAACAAGACACTTATGTGCAATAAAAGCTGAAACATTTATGAGAATTCCCCTGAAAGAAAGGGAATTTTCTGCAGGAGTGGGGAAGGTCAATCTACAGCTTGTCATTTGCGGTAACTCTGTCTTTTACCCCTTCAACGCACAGGGAGATGTCCTGATGTCTGATGCCGGTCAGCCTGTGGCACCGTGATAAAGCATCGCTTACCTGGAGAATGCACGACTGCCTGTCTGCCACCGTGCTCTCCAAGTGATGAGCAGCCTTCCCAGGTGCGTGGAGCAAATAGGGAAGGGGGAGAGCTGAGGGTGGAAGGGGGCAGCTCATTTTCGGAGTCATGGGCACAGGTCTGACTGACCTATGTGGGGACAGAAGGTGTTAGAGGGAGAGGAGAGGAGGAGGAGGAGGAGGGAGGTGTGAATGGGGAGGTCCTTATGTGTCAAGCCATCTCACTGCAGTCTAAGAAGCCACTTGGTGTAGTCTCCTGTGTGGCTACGCACAGAGGTGTAATATAAAGGTTATACCAATGTACTATTCCAGGCTTCATTTTTAGTCCAGGGGGGTTTAAATTATTAATGTGCAGCACAGCAACAACTGAACCTGCTGGTAGATGGTACCTTGTAAGACCTTTTAAAATATTTAGTACTTACTAACAGAATGAAGCAAACAAACAAGAGTAGCTAAAGGATTGAGGATGAACTTAATTTTTAAACAGTTAAAAACAAATTAGGCAACGCTTCCAAAGATAAGCACACAAAGGCCGTCTGCCTCATACCGAGAGATCTGCGTGGTGCTAGGAGACCATCTGCCTGATCTGGATTTCAGTGTGGGACTGACTGATCAGTTCAATGGACAGTGCTGTTAAAGCAACAATCCTGTAGGCTCAGCTGCTTGGCAGCTCCTGGATTTATCTTTTTGGTCAGCCACCATGGGAACCAGGCACTTTTCTTACTAGAGATGCATCTGCTGTGGGCAAATCTCGCTGTGGTATGTCCTTGTAGACCTGAGCAGGAGCTCTCACTTTGCCAGCTTCCCTCTATCTTCCCTTCTGCGTGGGTGGATGTTGCCAAAGCGAATGGATAGCGATCACACTTCCCCCAGGCAAAGACAAGAGAAAACATTCCCCAGCAGCTTTCTTGATTCCTTATTCCAAAGTCCTGCTTATCTTATCAATATTCATGGTGCTCTCTATATTTCCAGGGTATCTCACAGGCCAGTGGGAGACTAAGTAGGTTCAGGAAAGTGCTGTTCTCATTAGGGATTGCAAAGCAGCTGAACAACTTGCCTGAGATCACGCAGAACGTACGGAGTGAGGGCTTTGCCTCCGTGTTTGCTGGATTTATTGTTCTTCCTGGCTGCTGCCATGGGAGCTCAGCATGGTGTCCCTCCTGCTGTCGCTGATGGCATCCAGAAACAGCAAGGAGCAGATGTCCACGCTGCAAACAGCAGCTGGCTGGGAGGAGTGGGTATGACTTACTGACCTCAGTCCTCCAGGAAAGGCTGATGACTCTTGTAGCAGGTAAAACAGTAATCTTGGGTTCCTGCTGAGAAGACAAAAAACCAAACCAACAAACCCAACACCCAGCACAGGCCTGGATGCAGGAGCAGCTCTGCTTAGAGCATCTCTCCCATCTACCCATCAAAGCCAAGGGGCAGGAATAGCTGTGCCAGGGCCCCAAAAGGATGGTGGCTCTGTGGGTAGACTGAAGACATGTCTGCACGTGGGGCTGGACTGCCAAACGTGGGCTGCCCAGGACAACTGCCAGCCATGGGGACAAGGGGTGAGGTTAAGGGCAGAGGGTTGAGGGAGTGAACATGCCTGGGAGAAATGCTGCACTTGAGCCTGGTCTCTCCCTGCGGCAGGAGAGAAGATAACGCATGACACTGAATTGTGCTGGAATAAAATCAGTATGGATGAGAGCTTGTGTCAAGCCAGAAGAGCTGTGTCTGAGAAGAAAGATGAAGATAGGAACTGATTGCATGTGAGAAAGATGCAGGGAAGTGGCATGTGTGCGAGGTAGAGGGGGGGAAATAAAGGGAGAGAGGGAGCTTGAGAGTCAGGGAACAGCTTGGGGTCAAATGAGAAAAAGTGGAACAGAGTACGGGCAAGTGATATTAGATATAATAAAAATCCAAATAGAAAACTTAGCGAGGGCTAGAAAGCATAAAATGAGGTGTGCTTGGGGGAAAAGAAGATTAAAATAATGGAAATAAAGTAAAAATGTCTAGGGCTGCAGAAGTAGTGGAAGATAATAAAATAATAAACAGAGCAAGTGTGCACTCATTTACTAGGATAGATCAATGCTGTATTTATTTGCGTAATACAAATACGTGTCAGCGTTGCTTAAAAGGATTATATGGCTCTGGCCAGAGCATAGTGAGCGCTGGCTGTAATAAGTGACAGCAAATAATTATAGGTGGGAAGGCTGGAGTTGCTAGTTATTAAAATTTCCTGACACTGCTCATTATAAGATCCTTGTTTCAGTTACTTTTAACTCTAAGAAGCTATGACTGGGCGGTAATTTTCCATACCAGCTGTCTGCCTCAGGCTGAATGCCTTTGAAAAACAGTGTTTCAAGACAACTGGGATGAGACTGGGAGCATGCAGGAGATGGAAGCGGCGATAGACAAGAGCAGTATAAAAGCATCACTCGTGTGCCTAAGGACAAAATCAAGAAGAAAAAAGCTCAGCTGGAGCAAAGACTTGAGACAGGCTTTAAGGGTAACAAGGAAGAATCCTGCAGGTATACTGGCTGCTAAAAGAAATTCAGGATAAATATGGGTCTGCTCACAGGTGGGGGAGGCAGCCTAGCGATGGTTGACACAGAAAAGGCCAAGCCGCTCAAGTACTTGAAAAATAGTCGCAAATGTGAAGGACCCAAATCCCCCCCAGCAGTGCCAGGCAGTATATCAAGGGGCCATGCCTGTGGACTGCACCGTGGGGTGTTGGGGTTGAACTTGAGGAAAAAGAAGAGTGGTGCTGCATAGGAAAAAGTACCCAGAGGGGATCTGGAAGTTTTTGGGACTAAGCTAGGCAAAGCTGCAACTGACCTGATGTGGGTTTTCTGATAGGCCTGCTGTGAGTGCGGCTGGAGTGCCTCCCAGTCGGCATCTCCTTGGTGTTGTGATGCTGCGGTGGAAAATATTGCTGTGACTATGCTGGAAAAAGGCCCAGTGACTTTTTGTTTGAGAAGCTTTAGTGTCTCCGTACTTCAGCTTTGAGAGGCACAAGAGGTCAGGCTTTAGGTCATGGGTAGAGGACCTAAAGCGCTGTCCACCAAAGCAGCCTTTACTTCTAAGCACATAATGACAATGTAAGTTTTTCTCTTTTACTCTTCCTCTGCTGTCAGGACGCATGTGGGAAAGCCTTGGGCAAAATGTCCCATCTTCCCTAGTGCCGCAGATGATAAAAGAGGCAAACCAGGTTTGGCGCTCAGTTGTGCTTCTCTTTCGAGTGGCAGCAGTCAGCTGCATGTCTAAACTCTGGCAGGGTTTGCACATACTTTTCCCCATTTGACATCTGAATGTTTCTGACATGCTTGGAGACCTGATAGGGATGACAGCCTCGAAAAACATAGGAGAAAGCAACTAATTCTTTCCCTAGGGAGACTAGAGGGAACTAAGTTGTGCCTCGTGCAGAAAAACGAAGGGAAAAACAAAATATTAAATAACTGCTAAGTGAAACCCAACTATTCTGTGCAGTAAATAAGGCACGAGTCCTGCGGGAAAAATATGTGGTCACATCATAAAGGCTGTATAGTAACTGAAAACAACTGACAGAAGTGATATCTTTTTTTTCCTCAGGATTCAATCACCCGTGTGGTGCTTCGTGTCAGGCAGTCAGGTTCAAGCAGGAAGGATCTCTGCAGCAGCCTTTCACATCAGGCTCTAATTTGCCTCGAAACCAGGAGAACAGCATCTTGCTAAAACTGCACTGGTGTATTCATAGACCCCCTTTTCATTTAGCAGGCAGTTGTGTATGTGAGGAATGGGTGTAGGCAAACAGGCAGTGTATCTGTGTATCTCTTGTCTGCGAGGCAGACATGTTGCCGATGTAGTTACAGGAATTCAGAGATGTGGTTTCAAATGTAATGTGAGAGACGCAGAGCCCAGCTGAACAAGCTGAAGACTGAAGCTTAGCACAGAGTAGGGGATGTTCACTTGCTGCCTCCCAGAATATCACTCATGGTCATCCCACAGGAGGGAAAATCCTTACATGGATTTAAAGTCAGGAACCAGGACAAGAGAAAATGTGTGGTTCTTGCAGCAGAGGAAAATCACCAGAGGAGCTCCTGGTGGGTCTGTGCAGTTCAGCAGATTTATACATGACCTGGAAAAGGGGGTCAGCTGTGAGCTGCCAAAATTTGCTGATGGCATTGAATTGTTCAAATTAGTAAGGAGCAGGACCAGCTGTAAAGATGTGTAGAAGAACCTCGTAAGACTGGGTGGCAGAGCAAAATAATTACACGTGAAATTCAGTACAGATGAATGTTAAGGGATGCACATCAGAACAGAAGAGTTATAACTCCACATATAAAATAATAGCCCAGATAAGAGCTGAGGAAGCTGGACAACATAATTAAGTGGTCAATACTCTCTGGTTAAAAAATCCAACATATCAAATGTCAGGAGTTATTAACATGATGGGGAACAAAACAGAACATTGTGCCACTATGCTTTTTTGTACATAGTCTTTCAATTTTCTGTGCAGTTCTTACCCTCTCATCTCAAACAGGTTATGGTAGACCTGGAAAAGGTTCAAAAAAGGGCAACAAGGATGATCCAAAGTGTGGTAAGCCTTTTGTACCAGAAGGAAGATGCTGGACTAGAGAAGAGGTGTGTAAGGGTAAATAGGCTACAAGTTTACAAAATCATGGGGAGGGTAGATAGGGAAAGAACTCAGCTAATATGAGAACTGAGAGGCTTCAAAAGAAAATAATCAACCCAGATTCAGAACAAACAAAAACATGGGGTTCTCTAAACAAAAGCTGGCTGACCTGAAGAGCCAAGTCTTTACCACAGGATGTTGTGGGTGCCAGCAGTTCAAGGGAGACTGAATGATTACTGGGAAGAGAGAGTCATTGGTTACTACAAAAAGATAAACCCTCTTAACTCTCATACGTATCTGATTCAGGACAAGTCTGAGCTGGAACTAGGGAAAAGGTGGGGACAGTCTTAGGGAGAAGAATCATACAATCTTGTCTTATTTCTATTTTTCCCTAGACATTTGCTTATGGTGACTGCTCGGAGAGGGGTTCCTGGGCCAGGTGGCTGTTGGTCTGATCTTATCTCCTGGAGACAGCAGTTCAAGGGGCAGACCCTAGGCATGTTACCACTTGCCATCTCAGTGGAGTGTATGAATTTCTCATGCAAACTGAAAAACTGGTTAAAGAATTATACTAAGTATTTTTAAAACTATGTTTTAAATTGCCATTTTGAAATGTCTTAACTAGCTCTAAATGTTCCTGACTCTTATAAAACACATCTGTGTCGAACATTCATTTCATGACAAATCAATCTGCATGGCCCTCATTCCAGTGTTATGTAGGCAACAAATACAGTAATTTTACAACAAATACTAGTCTTGGTTAAACAGCACTTTCTGCTTTGACCTTCACTAGACTGGTTTCCAAGGCTTTTTCTTGGGGGATGGATGACAAGTGCACACAGCCTTTTTGTCATTCCCTCATTTGAAAGCAAAAATGGGAAACGCTAATAAAGGAGGGGTTTCTTCCCCCAATATGTCCTGTCAATTTTCATTTGATATGGAGAAGAACTTGTTCCTCCGTCAAAAGAGGCCAATTTTGCACTGTGCGAAGGCACAACATGAGCCCTTCAATAACCACTGTGGCGGGGAGCTCAACAGTCCCTACTCTAGCTCGTCTCACACCAAAGACTGTCAGGATTCCTGTTAATCGCAGTAAGGTCAATACGGGTGAGAACTGATCTTGGGGTGAGGTTATAGCTCAGTATGAGCTTAGAAAAGGGTGAGAATCTCCAGTAAGTTTTTGTGATGGACATACAGCTCATGTGGGACAGCTAGAAATGGTCAGATGCAATAAGGAGTTATTGGAAGAATAGAGTTGAATAGCTGTATTGGAAGGAATACTTAGAGGTCATTTAATGTAACCATTTGCCAGAAGCAGAGTTAACCTCAACATCAGATCAGGTTGGTCAGGGCCTATTTGTGATTCAGCGACTGCTTTATGCAGTTTCTCTTTTGGCGCTCAGCCATAGGCTAGTCCTAGTGCAATGATCACTATGTGGATCACTGAGTCTTGGTCAAGGTTGTAAAGAAGTAATAAATCTTGCAAGGTCAGATTTTTTTTCTTGTATCCACTCACATTACCTGCTTTTCACTGGGGCTGTGATGTTGGCAGTTCGTTGCAAGACATTGGGATAAAAGGACAATTAAGCTACCTGCCTGAGCTGGGTGAGTCAAAGGCAAATATGTGCAACGAGCAGAGTATTTCTGACACTTAAGTCTGTCCTGCCAGAGAAGCAATTGGGTAAGACTGATCTCCAAGTGCAGTGTACGGGGCTGGGAAAATTAGCAGCTTTTCCTGTCCAGGAGAGCTAGTCCTTGCCCAGCCTTTGGGTGAACCAAGGGTCCCAACTGGATCCAGACTGATAGACTTGAGTGTTTTCTCTGGTTGCCTTGAGAGTATCTTCCCCAATAGACATAACCTCTGGACCTTGCTGTCTCACATATAAGCTGATCAGTATGTGGGCTGTATGTGAAACTTCTTACTGGGTTGGAAAAGCCATCTGTTGCCTGCTATGGGTCATCTATTATGAGTTTCCATTGCTGTTGTGGTAGCCACTGCTTCCAAGGTTAGGTTTGTCTTGGCGGTGAGGGACAGTGTGTGTGTATCTGTGTACAGACAGTGTGTATTTAGTGGGTGTTCAAAGACAGTAGACACACAATTGTATCTTAAATACTTCTTTTGGATGCTTTCTGCATGGTTTGAACAGGATGAAGAAGCAGAAATGAAATCCAAGTACCCTGTTTGTGACGTGTCCCTTCTTAATCCCCCAGCTCAGGCTCCCAGCCATGTTTCTGCAGCTTCTTGCTGGTAAGCCTTGGTCTTATGATCCTGAGCATTAGCAGGCCAGTGAGCTTGTATGGCAATGTCATGGCTGTGGAGGACCTGTGGCTGAGGGCTGTGGCAGGATGGCGTCCCAGGAAGCCGGACATGGGGGGCAGCCTGCTGTTCCCCAGCTTTTGCTCTCTGCTGTGGCTCAAACAAGCTCACAGACTGGCGTTAATATCTGCAAGCTTTCTGCCACCTGCTCGCAGAATGAAAAATTAATATGCTTATGCGCTGACTAAATTATGCTGTACTCTAATTCCTGAAGAAAATGTTGATAAGAGTGATTTTGAGAAAGGCTTTTTAATATCCTTTCCAAGTGACTAAAGGAATTCCAATTAGACCTTACATGTCATTTTCATTTCCCTTGTCACTGCTGTCTAATTCTGAAAAATGCTTCCATCTCTACTGCTTTCATGTATCATCTGCTCTTCTTATTTGTCCACCCAGCCATAATCCTGGTGGGTGACATGACAGCTATTTCCAGGGCAAGAGCATTACAAATTCTAATAATATCTTTCACTGAGGTAGCACTTTTATCCCTGAGGAGCTGTGCAAAATGAAGTTTTATATACATACTTTCACCACTTCATATGGTTTTCTAATCACACATTGTGTAGCTTCTGGCTACCACTTTTCATGTAATTTGGAGAAAAAAAACCATAACCCTCTTTTTTTCCTTCGTGCTGTTATTAAAAAAAGAATCTCTTTGGCTTGAAAATACAATTTCTTTAGTTTTTGGATGGAAACAAGGCTGTTCAGCATTTAAAAATAATAAGAAAGTGTCCCTACGTGCTAAAATAAGCTTATTTTGGTTTGTGTAACAAAAAGTAAAACCCAGTCCAACCCCTCTGAGTTTTAGCCAGTCGGATTTCCATTTCATTACTGCATCTTTGCTCTGAAAAGGTCAAAAATATATTTTTATGCTGAAGTTTTTATATTAAATAATTGTTTCGTCTGCCACTGAAATACAAGTGTGTTTTGAAAGGGATGTGGCTAGTGCTGTGCTGCAACATTGCGCAGCAGTTTATGGGATGCCGTGAAGGGAGTACAATGCTCAAGCGTAACGACAGTGAGGATTTGTGTGAGCTGAATGTTAATGACTCAAGCTACAGTTTTCCCAAGGCACTGGGGTTAACTTCTCTCAGCATGGAGGACAATGAACAAGAGATCTTCCTGGCCAAGTGTCGTGGCTTTAGTTCAGCACAGATGCAGAGGGAAGGTTGCTGCTGAACCACTGGCACCAGGTTTTTTTGCAGTACCTGTGATTTCTTTGTCCTTGCTAATGAAGAGTATTTCTATGAAATGAAGGACTGATGACAAAATATTCAATGACTTCTTTGGGTGTTGGCTTAGGAGAAAACTGATATTTCCTAGATTTCTCTAATAGTTCGGCTCAGTGCCTGAATATATGTTGTTTAAATTGGATAACTACTGCTGCAGCCTCCTGTTGAGGCTAGAGCTCGTTTGTTAAACTCTTCTGTGCTACGTTTGTTCTTGTACAGTACAGGGCCCACTCTTGGCTGGGTTCTTATTTAATTGATGTTGATCAGGAATAATTTCACGGAAGGCAAAAGACTGACACTGCAAAATAGTCCCAAAGAGGACTTAGTCTTCTTGCACGTTATTAATTATAATATGCTTGAGAACTGAGAATATAATTTGAGTCAGTAAAATGTGCAGTGAGTCATTGTTTCATAGCCCCATCACCTTTTCAGAGGTGGCTGTGCAATTAATATTTTGTCCCTGGAAAACCTGTGAGCTCAGTCATGTCCAAATCAGAAGTACTTATGTATTTAGTCCATATTTAAGTTCACTTTTATTAATTCGTATTTAAGTATGGATTGCCCTGTACTCTGTGGTATTACATCATCTGAAGGAAAACTTTTACTTTTAGTTGTCCTATATTTTGCAATGTGTAGCTCTGAATATCCCATAAAGGGGCTATTTCACAAGCAATAAGTACATGCTGCTTTGTAAAGACATCCACAAAAGACATCAGTGAATGATGTCTTAAACCACTGAAATGTAAAGTGAATGCTCCATGAAACTCTGGGAGAAATCCCAGCAGGATCTGTCTACTGCTCTCGCTGGCCTTGGAGCTAGAGTCCAAAGAAAAAACATGTGCAATGGTTTAATGGAAAAAGAATTACACAATATACAAGAGTATGGCACAACGTACTGTGGCACTAGACAATGTCCTTGGTCATGCAGAAGAGCATTTTTGTAGGGGAAAAACTGATGCATTTTCAAATTTATAATGTATTTGGAAGGGACATGCAGAAACTGTCGCTGCATGAAAAAGCAAAGCAAATTAGATTACACGTTCTTCAGCAAGATTGCCTTCTTTTGATGCTTTTGTGTAGATGTTGAATGCCTCCAAAAGCACAGAAGTTATCCTACAAAGACCTCAATCAGTATACTGAAAGTTAAATCCTTGAAGGACACTTAATTAAGAGGTTAGAAATAGTTATTTCTGATATTCTTTTTGAGATCTCTTATTTCATGCTTAAAACAACATACAATGCAAAAGTGACTACAAACTTCATGGCAAAGAATTTGTAGCTAATAACAAAATGCATAGCATATAACATCCGTGAACTCAGGGTTATAAAACCTACTGGAAAGGGATAATTCAAACTCTGATGTCAAACCCCAGAGCATTCTTGGACCGACCTAGAGTTTGGGGACTTTTTCCCTGGCTTTGCCTACCCTGCTTACAAAGTCTGCCAGGAGGTGTGTACTGAGGACAGCCCAAAAGAAAATGTCAATCTCAGAACCTATGGCTGTTTTTTCACCGCTATTTCCTTTTTTGACTGCTATTATAGGACAAATTTTTTTAGCATCCATGTCTAAACTCAAGTTGATCAAGCTAAATAACTGTGCTCTGAAAAAAGAATCTTTAATTCTTTCTTATTTCTTCCTTACTTTGCTCGGAGGAAGTACCATCTATAGTATACTGTGTGTAGCTGTGCCAAAGCATCTCTGTGTTTCCAGTTTGGGATCCTTTCTCTGCTGTTCCAGGGCAAATCTTACATTCCTGAGGAGCTCAGTTCCATTGCCTAAACAACAGCCATCTAGTGCAGCCATCTAGTGCTGCTTAGGGCTTCTGACAGGTCTCGCAGCATCAGCAGATGTGACAAGGAGCCCACCCGTGGCTCGTGCCCTACCGAGGGACAGCTGGAGCGACATGAGCTAAACTTGGATGTCTCAGGGGGCCTGAGGCTCCTGTGCTTAGACAGCAGAATTGGACCCAGCCTATCCTGGTGTATCCGACTATGCAGGTGTGAAAGCGAGGACCGCATGGAGGGATATGCCTTAGAGTTTTTTCAGGATCCTTGCCATGCAGTTTTTGTAGGCAATAGCTTTCACTGTCCTTCCCTGCCTGGGTAATGAAGAGAGGAGAGCAAACAGGGCTGTTTGTGGGGCAGTTTTGCTAGGGAAGGGAGGAGGAAGAAGAAAAGGGGCTTAGGTCCTGGAAAGCAAATAAGCTTGTTTAATTTCTGCCTTGTGTGATGAGTGGGTATCCTTTTGTCAGCGTGGGGAGGCCATGGCCCTGGGAAAGCAGTTCCCTTCTCCAAAGTCTGGGCTGGAGCAGATGGGAGCAATGGGGAACTTCCTAGCTGATGTCTAACCCCATAGAGAAGACCAGCCCTCTGCCTGACGTCACAATGTGTACCAAGGGTGCTCCTGCAATCCAGGAGGCCTCCAAGGCTAGGAAGAGGCAGGTGATGGAAAGGGAGGCTAGTATTAGGCAAAATGGCAATGTGATACCTGAGTGAACTCCATTGTAACCTGCCTGCTGTGCACAAAGGTAGTGGACGTCATGAGAGGCTTGAATTGTTCATTTGGGGGTGCTGGGAGAAGCTAGTGTTTGTGGTCCCTGTTGGTACCGATAAAGGAATATTCTGGAGGCTGTCTTCAGGTTGGGAGGTAGGAGGCTGGTGTCCCAGACCTCTGCAGTAGCACTGGCTGAAATACTGCCAGGGCCATAAATAGGGCTTAGGAGGCAGGCAAAGAGCCAGTGTTCCAGTGCACAGAGGAGGTGATGGGGCAGAATGGTAGGATTAAAGCATTTTGGGAAATGAGGAAGCCTCTAGAATAAGAGGGATCTGTGCAGGCTGTAAGGCTGTGCCATGGTTAAAATGAGGCCAGGCTGTGTACCTCTGAAAAGGTTAGGAGGGAAATAAACAGCCCAATTGTAATAAACAAGGAAAATGAGACTGCCTGCGGTCCCCCTCAGCCAGCAATGTGGAACAATGGAGCTAGGGCAAAACACGCCTATGCTTTTACAGTAGTGTTTGATGTTTAAAAAATAGGATGGAGGAATGAGAATTGCTGGGCTTAAATGGCAACCCTAATGGAGCAGTCGTCCAAGGGACACAGTGGGAGGAGGATAATCTGTGGGATGTGGTGTTGCCAGGCTACCAACCTTGCAGGATGAGAACACAGGACATATTGGCGGGGGAGTGACGTTGTATTTGAAGAGTAATATAAACAGCACAAAAATGTTCCAAGGAAAAGAGGTGTGCAGTGGAATCCCTAATAACCAGGTGGTGTTGTAGGATCATACTGACGATCCCCTGCTTCGGACAGGGGCTGATCATCATGACATGACCAGGAAATGTTAAATGAGGTGAGACGAGCTGCAGTTATAAGACAGACAGTAAAGTGGGTAGTTGTAAACTCCCTTTATAGGTTGGATAAATGCCTTGTCAGGGCGAGGTGCAGTAGTAAAAAATTTTGACATGCTGTGTGACTGCTCCCTAGAACAACCTGCAAGAAAAGATGCTGATCTGTGTTTGGTCCCAAGTGGTGCACGAGACTTACTTCAAGAGGTAGCTGTGTAACAGCTGTCTCAACATGATTAGATTTCAGCAAAAGCAAGTCGAATGAATTCAGAACATGAATATTCAATTTCAAGAAAGGAAACTCTGTGAAAATGAGGCAATTTGTCAAAAAAGAAAATAAACCAACCTTGAAAATAGTAGTCTAGGAAGTGAGAAGACTGGCGGCTTCTCAAAATTTACTGTATTACAATTTTAGGTAAAATTTGTGTTGCAATTAAAAAGAAAACATAAATCCAGTAAAATTCCTTCAAGGCTCTAATAGAGAAGCCAAGGCAATCACAAGGAGATCGATATTAAAAAAATGGGAAAACTGCCCAAATGAAGAGAGCCCATATATTATGACAGGTAGACAGGTTAATTAGGAGGACTAAAAAAAACCCCTAAAACTTGAAGAGAGCCTTGCAAAGGATGCTTGAACTGCTCATGAAGAGTTCTTTGAATGCATCAGAATTGTGAAGCCAGGCATGGAATCAGTGGGACCATTTGCTGGCCAAAGGTGAAAGACGCTGTCAGCACAACTGTGTACTCAGTGCATCATACCCGAGAAGCTCAGTGTATTTCTGTTGATCTTTGCTGTCGGGGAGATTCCTACACCCAACATTTTATTCACAGCAGGAAGGTCATAGGAGCCAGATCAGGTTTGACCAAGCAGGTAAGTTACTAAGTCCCTGAGATTAAATAGCATTTAGCCTGGACTTTGGAAATATCTCCAAGGTGAAGTTACTGAACTTCCTCCTGTGCAATGCATTGTTTTAAGTATCCACTGCGGCAGCAGACTGGTGGATTGCCCATGTAATTCTTACCTGTGAAATGGAGAGGATTCAGGGATGTATAGAGCAGTAAGCCCCATTTCCACCCTTGTCCAGTTAATGTAAGAAAGAACAAGGTCACTGAAAGTGTGAATAAACACAGCTGGCTTGGAAAGCCTCCATAACTACAGTGAGATCCTGTCTTGCTCTTCTGCTCAAGTTTTTATACATGCATCAAAGAACATGGATGAAGAAGCTCTAGCTGGCATACTGTAGCTTCAATCTTCCAGATTCAGTGTGCCAGCGTAGATGGGCCATTGCTCTAATCTAACAGGGCATTTCTTATGCTCTCAGACATAAGATTTACACTGTTGTGAATCTTTGCAAACAGAACGAATTCTATGATTCAGGGCACTGTGCAAAGTAAAGAGCTGCTGTGGGTTGGTGACATGGCACTGCAGTCTTTCTTTTCTTGGAGTTTACCTGCTCATAATGCAATATTTATTCTTCCTTTCTCCTGTTTTGTCTGGACACTGGACAGAGGAAAAACTAGATCTCATCCCTGAGAACTTACAGATAATTTCCCTAGACTGAAAAATCACCAAATGTAATATGCTTGCTGCTAAGGATTGGCAGAGATGCCCCAGCAAAAATGAACTCACAGAATCCTTCAGAGCAGGATCTGTTGTTAATAGGGGTTTAATTACCTAGACATTTGTTGAAAACAAAAAATGACAGGATATAGGTGGTTCATCCAGTTTTTAGTGTGCTGGTGGAGAGTTTTAATACAGGGTGGTGAAAGAAACTGAAAGGAAAGTCCTTAAAGATTTACTTCTTACTAGTAGGAAAAGTTGAGAAGTTTATGTTGGAGAGGAATTTATATAATAACGATGAAATGATCATGAAATGACACAGTCCATGGTCCTCTGGAAGAGAAGAAGAGGTGACAGGATAGTCAGGGTCCTGGACAACTATAAAATGATAACTATGATACTGATAATTGAAAAAAGGGGAAGTAGGAGAATGATTTTTAGCCAATCACTTCAGTTCTCTGCAAAATTCTGAAGCAAATAGTAATGCAGTATTTTGTAGGTGCCCTTGAGGTAATTAAGTAGTATCCATTATGAATTTGTCAAGAACAGAGTGTATTAAACCAGTCTAAATTATTTTTGCAAAATGGTAACACATCTTACAGGTAGGAAAGAAAAAGCAGGAGCTGGAATTTGACATTATTTCACATGTCCTTATAAGTAAACTATGGAAAAATGGTCAAAATGAAATTGTAGTGTAGGATGAAAACTTATTGAGTACCCATTTTCTCAGGTGGTGTCAAAGGTTTGTAGTCAAAGTGAAAGGACAGATCAAGTGGTGATTTAGGTAGTATATATTGGGTTTTCTTCCTTTTAGGATCCAACAGCATTTTGATAAATTGAAGAAATTGCTGGGAAATAAAAGGAGACAGTTCAATAGGAATAAGTGCAAGGTACCACCCAGAGGTAGTGAACAAGTGGAAGCAGTCAATATTTGCCCTGAGGCAGGCTGTCAACACGTGCAGTAGTCAATTCAGGGATGAGTAGGGAGGTGAGTGCCAAGGTAGCAGCCTGCCAGAAGAGGGTCTGGGGCTTACAGAGAAGCACAGGCTCAACAGGATCAGCAGCTCCGTGTGAAGAAGGCCAGCCTTGCAGCTGGTGTGGGGAGGAAGGTGAAACACCGGGAATCAACCAGATACCTACTACTTTTTCTGAATAAGCCAGTCCAGGTCTAGAGATTTGCACCTCATTTTGGGCGGTAAGCTTAAAGGAAAATGAGGACTGTCTGGGAGGATGAATGTGAAGAAACTGTGCAAATGATTAGAGGGCTAGGAAACATCAGCTACTGGGATGAAAGAATGAGGTCGGTTAATCTGAAGCAGGGGGATGGAGGGAAACAAGGGAGCAATCTTCCAATATATGAAAGGTTCTTGCAAGGAGGAGGAGAATACAAAATTTCCATAGTTACGGTAGCTGGGGCAAGAGGTAGTGGTTTTGACTCTGCTGGAAGTGCAGCAGAGATGATTCAAATCAGACATTAGGAAAATATTTCTAAAATAAGTATAGCAAAGGACTGGAATAGATTCCAGAGTGGCAATGTTGGTGATGCTTCATCACTGGAAGTGTTTAGGACAGTTTAGCCAAATCTGCCCTGGAAAAGATGGAGGTACAAGGTGATTCTGCTGTGGGACAAAATTATTCTGAGATACCATTTGCTTTCCTATCTTATGTTGTTCTGATTTAGTATTTTTAAATTCAAAACCTTTTCTGAACTGCTTTCCCTTCTTCTGTGCTCTATTTTGTGTTCGCTTTGATGTGATACCTTCTTTGAATAGTGCCGCTCATACTTTTCTGCTCATTTGTTTTACCCAATTCAAAATCTTAGAAATTGTTTGCATGACACTTTTATACTTGATGCAATAATCACTGAGGAGGACAATTGCTTTGATGAAAAGCTCAGCTAATAGTTAAGGAATTAGGAATACTTTCAGTGCTTGTTTTCTGAGTACCCCTTGGTTTTTTCATGATTCTACTCTTCATGTAATTTATTCTTCATCTCTTCTACCTACCTCTGTTGTATGCTGTTCTCCAAAGCTGGTAAGATTATTAGCAAGGCATTTCTCATTTCCTGTACTTGCACAGTCCCGTTACCTCTCTGTAAGCATACTGTTTCCTTCGGTGTTGCCCAGGCTAAGTAAAAGAAGAACCCCATGTAACTGCTTAGCAAAGTTGGAGAGATCTTTACGTCAGTGGTAACTGGGACTAACTTAGGTGTTTGCCATATTTGTGTCTGAGCAGAAGGAAAGTTAGATGGATAAAAGGCTGCTGTCTGGTCTCCTGTGTGCACTGTTTTACTCCCAAAGTAATATTTTTCCTTTGTTAACCAGCATGTGCCCACCCACTCTACCTGTCCTTCTTATTAGGAGCAGACAGAGCAATGAGTGAACATCTTTGTCTTCTGTGTGTAATTCTTGAGCTTTCTACAGGGCTTCCTGTCATGAGATAGTGTGGTGAAGCATCTGTAGCTCTTTCCATCACCATAACCTGGAAGTTTTGCATGGAAAAATTGCTTCCAAATCTGTTCAGCCATTTGGTTCTGCTTACAGAAAAAGTTTTCAGCTGTGAGACACAGGAACTTGTATTAGAGCCACGTGCTTAAAGTAGACTATCAAAAAGCCACAGGAGAGTGTCTCGCCACTCAGATGGGATGTTCCCTTTTAAAGGATGAAATGTGAGTGGGACTGATGCCCATGAGCAGGGAGCACAGGCAGTCGGTACCTGCAACAGCCTGCAATGGGCAGCAAAACCACATCCGCACCTCAGCCATTGCAGCTACATGCCTGGATGGCTTGTGTAGATGTTGCAGAGCGTGGGTGAGAAGACCTGAGATGCTGGCATCTCTGGTCACCTTGGCAGCCGTGGGGATGAATGACTGCAGCTGTATCTCTGTGCTGATGAAGACTGTAGAAGACAAACATTTGCTGAAGGGTGGATGAAGAGATTATAGTCCTAAAATGTTCGCTTTGCCCTTCTGTTGGTGTTTGTTGCCTCTGGAAGTGAACAGGATAGCCCAATAAGATTTGGCATAGCTTGTTTGCAAGAGTGAGTGAGGGTTAAGTGACCTCATGCTCTCTGCAGTCTCCAGCACAGGGGTGGCAGCTCCAGGGGTGCCCAAGCAGACAACTGGGCATAGTATAGTCAGAAGCAATTTTTGAACTGCTGAAGGCCATGAAAAATCTTGCCTCTGTCCTGAATGTTAAATTCACCAGAAAGTTGCCTGATCACTGTTAAATCCCTCTGGGGCCATGGCAGACAGCCTTCGCCCTTTGGTTTGGATTGGCTGGTCAGACTTGCCACTGTTGTCCTGGTAAGGCAGATTTTTATAAAAGTACATGTGGGCTGGAAAGGAGTTTTATTCTCTGCTTGGTCCATTTGTTGCACAGCTATGCAGAAGGCAGGCCAACAAAAGATTCAGTGGAGTGGCTTTGAATGGAGAAAAGGCTCTCATGTATGTGTATGGTTGCATCTTTAGTCTTCACGCTGCAGTGGTAATGTTCATCAGGGAGTATGAACCAGCTCAGCAGATGCTGTTGTCTTGGAGCGAGCGTTAACATCGATGCCTTCCTTATTGCTAGTAGTTTTGATCAATGATTTCAGTAATAAAGGAGGAATCAGTGCTTACCTATTAAGATTCTGCGTAGAGAGAAGTATGAAAGGTAGATAATAGACCTTGATGGGTTGTGACCTTTACTTTCCTTAATAAATGCAAATTAATTGTATTCCTTATCCAAAGGCAAGCTAACAGATAGCTACCAACGGTAAGGACTCATATCCTTGCACACAGGTTGCGCAGAAAGCAGATTGTAGAGAGAATGTAAGCATCCAGATTGCTGCTGCTTGGAACTGGGAATCATGGTGTGGGGCCAGGACAGGGTGAACATGTTGATTGCACCGGCAGGATGGGAGCACAGAGGCCAAATTGGTACGATCTCTTGTGGAGAGAGGGGGATTTTTGAGCACCTCTTTTCCATGAGTCAGCTCTTCTGACTGTTTCTGGCTCAGAGAGCAGGGGGAGGGAGGATGGCAGTTGGAGGCAGCAGAGATTAAATTACAGCAACTTGGGATAGTGAAGTAGCATTTGACATGAATTCTGAGGCTGAAATTCTTACAGAGATCACAGCTGGCATCAAAACCTCTGAGCTTGGGGAAATGAAAATTATTTCTGTGTTGCTTATTTCTTTGCGACAGGGAGTTTACTTCCTTACATCCTAAAAACAGACAAGACCTCCCCCCACTTTGAACAGCATCATTTTAACATAACACATTTCCCTCCACACAACCCTATTTCTCCATGAATGGGTCGTCTTTTATAGATGGCATTTTAAGCTTACCATACAAAAGACACATCAAGGCATTTCCCCTCTAACATTCATTATTAGATATGATTTAAATTGACTTGAGAAACCATTCTGTGAGCTCTTTAGCACTGAAGCCTCCTGTTTCTCTCTCACTTTTAAAATTTTTTTTTGGAGAGGGAAAATACCCCAGGTCATTCATGTGTTATAACAAGATGTTCATTCAATGATTTCAGGCAAGCAAGTGCCCCCATTCTGTGGTTTTGCTTTGATTAGCACCCATTACAATACTTCGTGCATGAATGCATTATATATTCCTTTAGCCCTCAGGAGTCTAATGCTGTTCAGGCAGTGCTGTAAGAAAGAAATGGACCTTTTCTTTCAGTGTGTGCATTGAACTAGATGGCAGTGATTTACAGCATGCCTTAGAAAAAGCAAGAAGTCGGGGGACTCTGTGGATTGCATTCATAAAATCACTGGACTGACACTTTGTGACGCTCCCTTCTGGGCGATCCATTGCAATTCCAGGCATAATCCCTCCTGCTACAGATGCCATCCTGTGTGATTTAACCAGCTCTGCTCCTATGCAAGGCTTGTTTCTGTTCATGTTAGAAAGGAACCAGGTGTCACGGTTCGGATTTCAATCTCAAGAGAGAAGGGGGCTGGTGCAGAGTATGGGGCTCAGCCCCTGCTGTAAGGCAGAGCTCTGGGGCAAGCAGCAAGCCACTGCCGGGATCCAAGAGGGATGGGGAGGGGGCACATGCACGTGCATGCGGGCGGATGTGTGGGAAATGGGGACAGCCAGTGATTTTGTATGAGGACTGATGCATATTCAGAACTTGCTGTATGTTGACCTTGAGACGTGCAGAAGAATCTGGAGGCTTTTCCTTCAGAAGAGATGACACAGTCAAATAAAGGAAGAGTATGCTTTCTGAGTATGCTTTCTGTATATATTTCATTGCATTCAGACAGATGAAAGGGTGAGGTACGCTCAAACCTCTGCAGCAACTTCTGCCAGCTTAATCCACAAGAAATTAGACAGAGCATGTATCGCCTTGATAGTGGCCTTTAGCTTCTCCTGTTCAAGTTTCTGTATCTTGTTTGCTTCTGTATTAAACGTGGTGCTGCATTTTGCAACTGTGTTGTTGGCCTGTTCAGTGCATTTTTCTTGATCACAAAAATAGTACTTAAGACTTAAATGTCTGCACTGAAGTAATGCAAGCTATATATTGAGTCATTGACTGCTAAATAATTGAAGCTGTAGTTCCCTTCACAGTGAGTGTGAATTATTCCAAATTTTGCAAGACCATCTGTATGCCAGGTTTTGAGCTGAACTTAGTGCAGAATATGTTTGATAGACAATAATATTACCAGATAAATTAAATGCTAGCAATAGGCTGAGAGCTTAATTATGGTAGCTGGCTGCTGTTAAAAAACCCCAGTGAATTAGTTTGGATGGAAGTGTCTCTGTGATAACCTTTTCTAACTTCTTGCAGTTCTTGAAGTCAGTGCTGCAAGGCAGGAAAATGTCTGTGGCAGAGCCCTGCTCAGATGCCTGAATGGCATTCCTATTAGCATTTTTTGTTTTGACATGTGGAACAACCATTGACTGGAGCCACAGGATGAGCTCCTCAGCTAGTGTGCCGCAGTTCTCTGACAGGGCACTCGGAGATGATCTGCTATTTGGTTTGCTTCACTGTTAGGTTTCTGTTTTCTTTTTATCAACCAATTCATATCAGATGCTCTGTGTGTGAGCATGAGGCTTAAGTGGAAAAGAAGTAAGACTGGCATGAATCTTCCTGGAGATGGCTTGTTGTCTCTGTGTGTATTTGAAAAATACACCTGTTCAAAAGCGAGCATGTGGTGGTTTCATGGACCTGTGCCCTGGGATTCAGTAGCTCCTACATTCAGTTGCATCCTCTGCAGTGAAGGTCATCAACAACACTGGGTTTCTGAATATGACTAGTAGTAGAAGCGTATTACACAAGTGTGTATATTCTAAAACAATTATTATCACTCTATTTTTAAATGATCCTTGCATAAGGTCATCTGTTGCATTTCAAGACTTCAGATAAAGCAATAGCCAAGAGTCACAAAACCTGACTGGAATAGGGTGCTGGCCGCTGGGAGGTGAAGGGCACTGGAAGCTCTTTCAGGCAAAGTTCTGCCAAGTCTGCTCGGAGAGTGACCTTGGGCTGGCTGCAGAGCTGGTTACATGACTATGTGACTAGGTTTTACCCCTGCTAAACTCTCCTGACAAACTCTTTCTCACTGGCAGTGAGCTTTGAATGAAAGCTCTCAGTCTTTGCCTCTTCATCCCTTTTGCCCATTTACGTGAACACGTTGGGTTTTCTGTGGCATTGGATTTCTCCTTCCTTCACTACTGTCAGTTACTATGGGAACTGCTAATGCAAGAAAAATCGGTGCTTTCCCCAAATACAATATGAAGTAATTTCAAATGTAATGTTCATGTTATGCATGGAATATCTAGGTTCCTGAGGGACGGATAAGAAAGTGAGGATCGTTGTGTGAACAGCTTGTAAATGATACGTATGTGGAGTGTTGTTCCTGCCTTCAGTATATCTGTCTGCCATCGTAAAAAAGTGTTCTAGTACTTTTGTTTCCACATGCTGGGTGCCATATAGTAAAGGGGTTTGTATATAAAATCACATTTTACTTCAGATTCAAATACCTGTAAGATGCATATATATAATTTAATTAGCCATGGATGACATTTTTAGGATACACTAACAAATCTCTTTGAAGTTTAGTAGGATTTTCTGGGAGTTTCTCCCACCGTAAACAAAAGTCTTTGAACAGAAACCAGCCCACTGCTGTATATCCCTCCTCCCAAGCGTATTCAGACCTTAATCAATGACTTGTTTTGACCTGAAGTGAGGCAAGAGACAGATTCCTGACTATTGTGGTTTAACCTGGCAGGCAGCTCAACACCCCACAGCCGCTCGCTCGCTCACTCCTCCCTGGTAGAATGGGGGAGAGAATCAGGAAAAAGGTAAAACTCATGAGTTGAGATAAAGACAATTTAATAGGACAGAAAAGGGACAATAATAATAAAAATAATAATGAGAAAAGAATATACAAAACAAGTGATGCACAATGCAATTGCTCACCACCTGCTGACCAATATCCAGTCAGTCCCCAAGCAGTGGCCCTGCCTTCCCGGCCAGCTCCCCCCAGTTTTTTTTGTTCAGCATGACATCGTATAGTACAGAATATCCCTTTGGACAGTTTGGGTCAGCTGTCCTGATTGTGTCCCCTCCCAGCTTCTTGTGCACCTGGCAGAGCATGAGAAGCTGAAAAGTCCTTGGCTAGTGTAAACACTGTTTAGCAACAACTAAAACATCAGGGCATTATCAACATTATTCTCATCCTAAATTCAAAACACAGCTCTATACCAGTTACTAGGAAGAAAACGAACTCTATCCTAGCCAAAATCAGGACACCAACACATCCCTCCAGTGTGGTGTCAAGTGCTTTTTACATGGAGGACACTCACTGAATGGCACCAGGCAACCATTAAGAGATCTGAAGGGTTTTTTTTGTTTTCATTGCTTTTGGGTTTTTTTTAAGTAGAAATTGCAGATGATTGAAAGAGATTTCAAGTGTGAAATTTCCACTTTTGATCAGTGCATAAGATTTTCTTTCTAGGTGGTGGTTTTACTGTAGAGGGGAAATTAAATAGAGTGAAGAAACTAAGAGGTCCAGTTTTCAGAACAGCCCAGCACCGAAGCTTTGATATTTGGCTGAGACTGTTGAGACTTCTCCTAAGGGCTGTGGCTTGCAGGTAGCCACTGGCTGGGTGACCCTGTGTGATTTGCTGAAGAGGAGTGGATGTGGCTCTGCAGCTTGCTGTCTGCCTCCCACAGGCCTGCACCACACAGCTATAAAGCAAGACTGAGTACCACCCTCTGTCCTTGTGCCAAGTTTGTTCAGGTTTGGGCACTGATTTTGAAATATGGTACAGGCTTAGTGCATGCAGGGGTGAGTTGAGGAGGAAAAGGGGCAGATTTTGAAGTATTCTGGTTCAAACTTCAGCTTGCCCTTCGGATGTCTTAGATGTGGGTTTCTGGTCTAAATTCAGCAAATGCTACTTACATGGCTAAAAAAATACACCCCTCCACCCCAACATCTCCCAGAAAATGCACACGCACTGAAAGGAGGGTGGAGTGAAGGAATTTGCACAAAAAGCTTTTTTTTTTTTTCCCACAGTACAATACCTGTATCAAAAAAGATGATTGGGATCTCTGTTCTTTTCCAGCCAAGCAGAAAATGTATGTAAGCTTTATCTGCTCAGCCCTGTTACAGTTCTATATAAGATTTCTTCCTGCTGACCTTTCCCAAGATGGCATTTAGGTTTTAGGAGTTTGTATCTCCTTGAATCTCTCACTTTTATCCTGTCTGCTTCTGTTACTTGCATCTTATGGAGGTGGTTAAGCCAACATGGAGTGCTTTTTCCTCTTCAGACGAAGCAGGAAGGAAAAGATGGAAGTCAGGCAAAATGCTGTTACCTGGTTCAACACTTACGAAGACAAGGCCCCACAGTCAGACTGTGCAGGGAACGATGACTACTCAAGTTGCAGCAGAAAGCAAACCAGCCTGAGAGCCCAGGTTCATCACCACAGGAAGCTGGAGGCTGGAGGGCTCAGGGAGCTCCTGGGCAGGTGGAAGACAGCCCCGCTCTGCCTCTGGCACAGTGAGTATCCACCTGCTTCTTGAAAACTGAAGCACAGGGTAAAGTTAGAATACCATTGTCCCAGAGACCTCTGCAGTGATGGTGGGATGTAAAAGGTGTGGGTTTGACTCTCCCTGTGTGCAGGAAGGAATCCAAGCATTGTTGAACCCGCCCATCTACAGGTTCAAAGAAAAAAGGTTGCATTTTGGAAGGAGGGGAATGGTCAATGGTCTGTTAAGAAAACACAGAGCAAAGGTTTGGGAAGCAGAGAGAAATTTGAAGACCAGGAGAAGGGCAAGGTTTCCAGGTGGAAAAATGCTGTTCTCAATCTGCCTACTTCTTCAGGTTTCCCTGGCAGCTGAGGCTGCAGCGTTACTGCTGTGGCCATGTTCACTGATGCATGATGAGGCATCCTCCTTAGCTATACTTTGCAGTCCACCTAGGACCTCCCAGTGTTTTAGAGACTGCAGTAGATGCAGACCTTTGGGCATAAAAACCCACTCCATTTGTGCAGAGAGAGTGCAGCCCAGACCCTGTATCTCATTTTCTACTAATCAAAAGAAATCTGTCTTTGTGATAGCTAACCTAAGTCACCCTCGTATTATACATAAGCAGTTCCCCTTCCCCAGTCCTTTGGCGAATGTTTCAAACTGCCGTTCAGCACAGGGAATTTTCACATCCCAACAAAATCATCCCAAAGCACTAGAATCTTGAAGAAATCTTTCATCTGTCCCTTTTGTAGGAGGAGAAAAAGATGCTCTTGGTGGGGGTTGTTCCAGTGTGGGTGGTAATGGAGCATATTCTGAGCCAAGGGTACATTTATGACCCCAGCTTTGCCCAAACATAGCTAGTTTGAAGGGCTCTTTCGAAAGAACTATGAGATATGTTTTGGGATTTTTTTTTTTCTTTAATTGCACCTAAAGCAGAGAAATTACCTGTTGCCTGCCTCTGTTACTGATATAAAGCTCTGCTAATGTTTTCTAAATGTACCATCTTTCATTTTTTATACAGTAAGAATTAATTCTGATTGAATACTTTGCTTCACTGAACTGCAGATAAGATGAATGGGGAATTGCTGGCTAAGAAAGGGCTCTCTCAATGTGTTTTAGACCTCTATGTCACTGAGCACTTGATCTATTGATGGGTTTTGTAATGCTGTTATCTTGCTGATCTAGTTGCAGGATTTTACCTCATGCTGCAGAGTGCCTGCAGAAGAAAAAAGGAAGGAAGAACTAGTGGTGACCCACTTTTTCTCACGTGTGTGTGCACAGTGTGTCCTGGATGCCCTCCAAATTATTTTCGTGGACAGTGTACTTCACACTGGGGCTGGTCTCAGTTTGTTACTCCTCCTGATGTTCATGAGGAGAAAGCAGCAGGACAGAGCGGATGGTATGCTCTGTGTTTGAAACATATCCCCAAAAGTTTTATTTGGAAATGTCTACAGCTGTGGTCTCAGTACTACCGTGTAGTAGCTGAATTTGGGTTTTCAGCACTGCTTTAGGAACATCCTCAGACATGTCTCTTGAGGTTTAATGCTCCTTGGTGGGAGCTGTGCAGCATGAGGGAGAGAATCAACTTTAACAGTCCTCTTTTAAAAAATGTGGTGGCTAACCCTCAAAATCCTAATGCTGGAACTGCATTTAACTGCTTTCAAATGCTTTCTCAAAGCAGAAGCTTAATATTCGCTTGGAGGGAAACCAGAGATATTTTTAACTGGAAGAGACCAGGCTGCAGTGAAGGGGTGTTTAGCCTGGGACTACGAGCACTTAGTGCTACTTCTCAGCTCCAGCCTCCCTGAAGGGAATAAAAGGCAAGTTTTTTGCCTTGTGCTTGTACCATTGCAGCAACACAGTACCAGTAACAACCCCATTACCTCCTAGCATTCTCCCAGCCTAAATATTTCTTTAAAATAGAGACCTACCAGGCCAGATTCCAACTAATCTACCACTTCTTATTAAATATACACCCATATGCATCACTTATATTTCAGGCACTCTTATTATACATTTTATTATGTACTATTCTTCACGAAACAACTGAGAGGAAATCCAGAATGTTAACTGCTAGCATGATACACAAAATCTGTACAAATAACGAATGTTTTGGTCTTAACGGAAATATGGCCTCATTTCACAGGCAGAGGCTATAACCGAGTCTGACCCCACTGTGCAACGTGTGTGGAAAATTACCCATGACAGGCCCAAAGTAAGATCCTGTTCGGGTTCATGGCAATCTTGCCATTGATGCCAGCAGGGACAAAGTTGCAGGGCTGAGGTGTAGCTTTCAGTGTCTGTTAAAATTATTGTTATTTTTCTTGTCAGATATAAAATGCAGTTGATACCTACCCCAATGCCTTCAACAAGTTTTCACAGCTGGCATGTGAGTACACGTATATCAATCCTTTCTGTTAACTCTGGCTGGCTGCCAAAATCACTGAATACAGCTACGGCCCTGTTTGAAATTGAACACAAGTCTTGACTCCTCTGAGATGCTGCTAAATAAGTCATGAGCAATTGCAACAGTCAAACTGGTATTTATCCACCCTCTTGAAAGCAATGCTTGGAGTTCTTCAAGACTTCCCAGCACTCTGCTTGCAGCTTTTCTGTAGGGCTTCTTGGTGAAATGTTTTTGCAGGGAGCAGAAAATCTCTACACAATGCCATTTTGAGGTAGTGCTGTGAGAGACAAGTATCTCCCCCCTAAAAAAAAAAAAGTTTTAGAGTAAGAACACTGTTTTGGTTGCAAAGCCACACTTCATTGTTTGTTGTTTTATTTTGGTGTGGGTTTTGTTTTTTGTTTTTGGTTTGTTTTTTTTTTTTACTGCCACAATAAATTGGCATTATCTGGGCTTAAGGTAGATGGTCAACAGGAGAGACCTATCAGGAGTCATTGGCCTGCCTCACCTTCCCTTCAGCAGCAGTTGGCTGCAACATCCAGCTTTAGTGGGTCAGGACACTTGAGGAATGATATGGACTGCCTGACTGGTCTCTGTGCATTTTAGACAGAAATACTTGCAACTAAAGTCAGAGGGTGAGGATCACTAAGATAAGTCTCTGTCATTGGCATTACCTTTACGTGTAGTAGGTTGCCTTGTTCCAGGGAATATGAATGTATCGTAGCACAAAACCAGATGTTTGTGAATATATTTCAAAGTTGATGCTTGCCAATACACATGTTCCTTTCTGACATAGGCAGCAGCCTTTGAAATTAAAAAGAGAGCTGAACGAGCTTTTCTTGTAGGTGGGGCATTTTTTAGCTCCCTTCCATAGGACTTCCCTAGTTTCTAATCAAATGCATATTCAGCTAGAGCAAGAAAATGTCTCTTTTCTTTGTGGCTATCTATTTTCAAGCAACTTGAAGTAGCTGAAAATTACTGAGCCTGCTTAGGGTATCTTGCTCCTTTGTCAAATTTGGTTGAATTTGGCCTGTGGGTTTAAGAAACCCCTAGCACATACACATTCACATACAGAGTGTGATTGCACTAGCCGGGTTTCCACAAAAAAGTGGGCTAAGAAGGTCAAGCGGTGTTTAGCCCTGAGGTCAAACATCACAGACTGGAAAATGAGCCTCTGTTCTTGGTTTAGTTCTAAATGAAAAAATATTTGTTTTTAACTTCTAACAATTCGTAGCACTGCCATATTTCCCTACTTTATTTAAGAATTTCTGCAATTAGAAGAAAATGAATAATGCAAAAATGGATTTGCAAATTAATAGGCTGACTTTATTATGGTTCTAAAAATGAGGCTGCATTATGAATTATTCATGTATACCTGGATGAACACTAACTTTTATTAAAATGTTTGTGAGGTCCAGAAGATTCAGTTTCTTTCCTCACCAAAATAGGCTTGTTTGGTAGTCAAAAATAACAGCAGCAAAATCGCATGAGAATAACAAAAAAACCCAGATGAAATAGGTTATATGAGTCACAGTCCTTAAATGTGTAGAAACACAGAGATCTGTTTTAAATACAAGCCAAATTTGAAGGCAAAAATAGTCTAAATATTATACAAATCAGCATGAATGTTAGTCTTTGTAGAAAAGAAAGGTTGTTAGATGGTGTCATGAGTTATTTGTTCAGAAACTTATATTAGAAGATCTTTAAAAAGATTCAGCATATTTTATTAAAAGGGCAGGAACCATGTTCCTGACTTAAGTGGCTAGGGACTTGCCATTGAGAAATTTAAAGTAGGTTATGTCTTACGTGGTGAACAGTCCCCATGCTGAAGAAGCATTTGCCTGAAGAGGGCAGTCAATATGGAGAGTGACAATTTTCAGGAAATGATGGTTTGTCTGGGAATAACTAAGGGATGGAAATACCATATGCCCAGTAATACATAACTATGTCATAACAAAGAACACAACTAGTTGAATGAAACAGCCAGGTTTGGAATTCAAGTGCCCTGTGGACATCTACTCAGTACTCAACTTCTGCAGCTCTTCACGTTATTGTCTTTGGATGGAGGCTCCACAAACATAGCAAGACCTAACAGAGGTGGCATACTGAGTCTTGACTTGCCTTTCAGATTCAAAAGGAAAAATATTTAACACCACAGGAGTGTGACACATGAATGTAGATTTACTGACAGACCATCTTTATGTTTATATGTACCAGGAACATCCTGTTCATTAGTTATCAGCCGATCCAGAGGTCACTACCTGAGGTGCTGCCCTAGTTAGTGCTCTATTTCAGGGCTCTGGACCTGAGTGACATGGTGATACTATCTCTGTGAACTGCTGGAGGAGGCAAAAGGCCTATAAATTTTGCCTGTTTTCCTTTGTATGTGTGTGGAGGATCCTTGAGTTTATTTGTAGAGAGGAAAGTAAGCTCAAGTCCTATTGCCTTCCAAATCACCCTATTAAAGACATTTTCCTGCCTTGCAGCACTGACTTCAAGAACTGCAAGAAGTTAGAAAAGGTTGCTCCTATTTAAAGACAGATCAGCCTTATAGTCCTTTGTGTAGCCTCTGCGGATGCTGGGCCTGTTCAAACCGGCTTCCTGAAAAGCTGAAAACCCCAAATTTACTATGAATTTTCTTTCCAGTAAGTAAAAGTCCCCACCTTCATCTCATGTAATCCCTTCCTCCGGGGTGAAGTGACTTGCAGTTGCTACTGCTAGTGGTAATGAGCAGACCATTTTGACTGAGAAGCACTTCACACTTATTCGATGCTGGGATAAAGATCACAGACAACTCTCATGGTTCAGGCTGAAAATGTGGTTCACCCAAGCCTCTTTCTTCATGCTGATAAAGGGAAAGGGAAAAGAAAGGCCATGGGGGTAAATGCCGATCTACTGTTCAGTTTTATTTTTTAAATGCATCTTTTTCATTAGTAAATGTCATACTATTTCACCAGTTATACAGTTATAGCACCCCAGGCTTCTGTCAGTGCTGAAGTCCCAGTTTGCCAGGTGCTGGGGTAGAGGATGCCAAATTGTTTATAGCTTAATGAAGCCAAGATACTATGAATGGACAGAGCAAACTACTGAAAAGAAAGGAGAAACATGAATGGGAAAAGTAGCCATGGGAACAGATGTACACTTGGAGGCCAGAAGCAAATGTAACTAAGTGGCTTTGAATGATTTATAATACTTGCATATAAATATTATCTCTCTAACTTGCTTTACTCACTTTCTCCCTGGATGTCAGCATGTGGCACGTTGGTTGGACACCCAAGTGGGCTTTTGTATAAAAGGATTTAGAGGGAGTTAAATATTATAATTTGGTCACCCCCAGGAGACTCTACATCTGTTTTCACAAATACTTATTGACAGAAGGGTGTTTTCCAAGTGAAGAGAATTTGGTTGATACAGAGTTCTTGCTCTGTCAACATCATGGGGATTTGAACAGCAGCTGGTGGTTGTATTTGAGGCTGGAAGGAGGAGAGAGGAGCATTGTTAGCTCTGGACTGGGAACTGCTGAGAAAAACAATCATTTCTAAATCACTCTTTTTCTAAAATGTGATGGCTTTGCACTAGAAACACTAACTTTCTGAAATGTCTCTGTGCCTTTTTTCCCTTTTGTAATACTAACCCATTTTTGAGACACTGGGCTTGGCTTCCTCCTCTTTCTTTCTCTCTCCCCTGTGATGTTTGTCAGTGCTTTTGCAGCCTTTGCCAGCTTCCCAGCCAGAGCAGATTCCCTGCCAACAGACTCCCCTCATGGCTCATTTTATAAAGGGCTATTTGCTTTGATGGATGATAAGGCTAAGGAGAATGAGGGAACAAGGGATTTCTTTCTTTCTTTTTTATTTATTTTTTTTTTAAGAAAAAAAAAGCCCTCTCCCTTGCTTTTGAAAGACACATTGCAAATAGAGTCAGTCCAAACCTTGCAATTTTTTATGGTGGGAGAGTCCATCACAGGTGAAAGCTGTTCCTGTGGTGCTCTGTGTGTGATACTGGAGGGTGGGAGGTGGAAACATCAAGGCAGGAAAACGTTAGGAAATGAAAAGGAAAACACAAAAATCTTAGGCTATGGGAGAAAAATAGAGTGAGTGGAGAGAAGAGAAAAATAATCAGTCAAGGGAGGGGACAGGAACAAAGGAGGAAAGAAGTTGGAAAGAAGAGGTAGAGCGAGAGAGAGGAAAAAACCTGACTGAAAGCAGAATAAGAGAAGCTGAAGCTGAAGAGATGTGCTGGAGGAAAGCAAGGCTGGTAGATATGCAGCCCTGTGTGCCCACTTGATAGAAGAAGAGGGAAGAGCTGAAACAAGGCTGAAAAAAATCATTGGAAAAGATAACAAATCTTAAAATCGGGCAATAAAAGAGTGAATCCAGTATGAAATGAAACATCAGTTGAGACAGGTTACATCAAGAACTAGCAAAGGACTAACTCCCTCCTTCCTACATCTGCCACCGCTGAAGAATTTTCTTACAGCAATAACTTGCGGACATCTCCACAGCACACATCTTTCCCTGACAAATTTTCCGTGGGTTCCTGTGAGATGGTTTGCTGCTCCTCATTACTGCTAGGGCTGGCTGGGCAGCAACAATTAGTTTCAAGACAACCTTTGAAACCTGTTTTCATTCTGTATCAATTTGGAAACAAATGTTTTGACTGTGTTTGAAAATTCATAATTGTCCAAATTGCATCTGGGTTTATGCCAAAATTCCAGATTTTGGGTGCAAGGGTGTATTTATCCGGTTAGGGATAAGGGAGACTCGGGTACCAGTCCTTGATCTCTGATGCCATTTGAAGGTTTTTAAGGTCATCAGAGCAGGGACGTGCTAAACCTGGGAATGGGAAACTGTTTCCCTTTTCCTTTTCCCCAACTTTGATGAAACCAACAAGTTTCTGCACCTTGTTCAGTAAAATGTCATTTTAAATTTTTTTCCAGAAATGCTCTGATCACTTCTCATGATGATTTGCATGTATGTTGTACCTCTCAGAAGACTTGTTATAGAGAACCTGTGCTGTTTGCTAACCTCCCTTCTTGTCAGTCCTCCTTCTACCTTAGTAATGGAGCTAGTATCTCTCAACACTGAATTTAACATTGATATTTAGCACTGTGCAGATATCTGATTGAGCCTTAAAGGCCAAGATTATACACATCCTGTGGAGATTCGCCTCAGTGCTCATTCTCATTGCAGACTCAGAAGGAAATACATAGTTTGAATCAGTCCAGTGTTTCCTTCATTTTGTGTGTCCTGGCTGGACTCTGATGTGGGCAACTAGTTAAGCTTTCCTTACCTTAACAGTTATGTTGTTTATCAGCTATTCACATCTTAATCAAGAACTCCACTGCAATGTAAACATCTCCTGAGGACTGTTTTTCACATCCTTTGCCTGTATAGGATAGGAACATAAAATGACATGTTCCTTCAGTGTACATATGATCTTTCAGCAGCATCAATATGTCACCACATTTCTTTGTTCCTTCCAATGAAACCACCCATATGAGTGCAATAACTCAGGAGTATGCAAATGGCAACTTAAAGGGAGACCTCTACAGATGTCTAGGCAGGAGCAAACCTGTCCTGTATGCTTGTGTAAAGCTCTCTTGGGTCCCAGTCTAGATTAGCTCATTACATACACAGCATTCACACTGCCTTTTCCAGAGGCAATGTACAGCATATTAATGCTTACTTTGTTGAAATTCTGCCCCCCCCTTCAGTGGATGAGGCCTCCAGGACTATCATTAATTCAGGGTAGCTCCAAGTGTTTAGTAACAGAGGTAATTCTGCCTTCTGGACACTTTTTTTTTTCCTCTACACCTGTAGCTCTTGGTGGCATTCCCATCCCATTCACATTTACTGTGATAGCACAGACAAGAGCTCTCTAAAAATGATGCATAAAGTCTTCTCTGTTTCATAGTAAATTTTCTCTCTTTCTTTGATACTGCTTGTTGTGTTCTCTATTTCCACACAGGGTTGGTGGTGTTGCCTATCTGCCTGCCGCAGGCTGTGCTGTAAAGGTTGGCGATGGCCCTGCTACTTGTCCATGGCCAGCAGGAATGGCTCTGGACCCCTGCTCTGCTGGAGATGGCTGCAGCACCCGAAGGGAGCAATTTTGGGAGAATGCGATGTGGACGCAGGTACGCTCTGGATTACTGAGGGCTAGCCTTGCAAAGGTTTCTACGAAAGAGAAAAACCCAGGGTGTTTTCTCTCCTTCTCCAAAACTGGGTTGAAGCAAGCTGTGCTTTTAACGTATAGTGACACTCTCATTTCTTTTGCTGAATCTAGTAAAAGCTCCCATGTGGGTTTTTCTTGGCTACTGGTTGCACTGTCTGTTACAGTGACTGGATAATGTATTTATTCCTCAGCCCGGTTTGACTCTTTCCATAGAATCATAGAATC